>CM038795.1:33727535-33819090 GCA_021764765.1 Vicia sativa | reverse complement strand
AATGACCATGTTTAGGATTGAAACAAAAATAGTATAAAGAAAAGAGGGTACCGGAGATGATGATTGACTGGTGTGAGGGTTTTGAGCGTCCGAGGATTGAAGTGGGTTTGAGAATGTAGAGGAGGAATTCGTGGAAGGCAAATAAATGAAATATAATGAGTTGGAGGAAAGAGGCATAAAATCAGGTTTTTCCGCTTATAGAAATTGTAAAAGCCCAAGGATCATATCGGTGTCACGTGGGCACGTACAAGCTTAAGAAAAATCAAAATATATAACACATCTTCGCTAAGGATTAAGGGTTCAAACTGTTTGGTCGACACGGATTCAAGAAGCTTAAACCGAGCGACCAAGGGGCTTATGATCATACACAAAATCCTCACCGAGATGGACGCCTGGATGCAAGGATCCGGATAGGTCTCACCATCGTAGAGGAGATCTCGAGTCCGACTGGATCTCGGAAGAGACACGAAACGGATTTGGCCCGAAATGTAGCTCGGCAATTACTCTAGTAGGAATGTTTGAATAGACGTTATGAAGATGAAGAGTTCCTAGAATCTTTATGAGACGTTACTAGTGAATGATTAAGTCGAATGTATTTAACCTGCCTCAAAGCCATGGTTAATGAGTTGAGGCGCTTACGGAAGGAAAGAGATAGCTCAAGGAAGGAATGATATAATAGGGCTCTGCCAAAGGGATAAGCAAGACAATGATAAGCTTGGAGCTTGAGTTACGACACTTGAGTCTCCAAATCCCTAAACAATATCTTTAATCAGGTTTTTCCTGCAAGAACAAAATACAACAAAAAATATTTTCTTTTTAGATTTAGGTGAATAAAATACTTATATATTTTTTTACATAAAAACTTTTATTTTTCCCTTTATTTTTAATTAATTTTTTAATTAATCTTTAAATTAAACTTTAATTGTTTTTCTCAAATAAAATCAATCCAAAAAAAAGTTTTCTTTCTGGTAATTAGGGTTTACACTAACCTTAAACTTTTTTGCTAATTTTTATAAATCTTTTTCTTACTAACACAAAAATCTTTTACTAACGTTATTTCCTCTTATTCCGATTTAATCATTCTCACGATACTTTTCCGATTATTGTAACGACTCACGAGTTTTAATAGTTAGGTTTAATTTCTCGCATTTTTTCCAATATTATGTATTTGCTCATAGGATGTAATAGCTTAAACAAGGGTTTATTTTCTGCATTTATTTTCTACACCTTCTATTATGTAACTGCCCCAAAGTCATGTAATAGCGTAGGACTTTATCTTTTCGCATTTACTTTATGCACCCTCTTATAAACTGTATATACACTACTTAGATGTATGGCTAATAGGATTGCATGACAAGATATAAAATCAGACTTAGATTACCCTAATTCAAAGATAAAATATCTGAAATTAACACACTCTTCACATCCTATCTGCTCATAGGATGTAATAGCTTAAACAAGGGTTTATTTTCCGCATTTATTTTCTACACCTTCTATTATGTAACTGCCCCAAAGCCATGTAATAGTGTAGGACTTTATCTTTTCGCATTTACTTTATGCACCCTCTTATAAACTGTATATACACTACTTAGATGTATGGCTAATAGGATTGCATGACAAGATATATAATCAGACTTAGATTACCCTAATTCAAAGATAAAATATCTGAAATTAACACACTCTTCACACTTGCACCCCCTAGGATATCATCTCTTGTTGCCTTACGAATACGATGGTCATGTCCCTCGAACATAGAGGTACCATTAGCAAAGTCCCTCGATTCAAAATCATCACAAAGATCATAGTCCATCGATGACCCTCGATGTTGCCTACGAATATATGATCTCGCCCCTCGATGTTGCCTCATGAATAAATGATGATCCTCCCTTCGAATATGCTAAGATATCCCTACAATGTTGCCTTTTATGACCA
Organism: Vicia sativa; assembly: GCA_021764765.1. Taxonomy (NCBI): domain Eukaryota; kingdom Viridiplantae; phylum Streptophyta; class Magnoliopsida; order Fabales; family Fabaceae; genus Vicia; species Vicia sativa. The sequence goes on along the minus strand of CM038795.1, from coordinate 33,817,158 downwards.
TACGATAACCCAATGTTTATCCCTTCACATCCAACGGATAGAGTTACCTACCAACTAATGGTATGGATAGCGTTGTCCTAAAGGAGAAAGAAAATAACAAGAATGCTCTTTCGAGTAGGTAATAAAACTCTAAATTGCTTGCTCCAATAAAACAAATACTTTCACACCTCACACTCTTTTCAAAACTATTTTTAAAACAAACACTTTGTATGCATTCCAACGAGAATAATTACAAAGCTTTAAACTTTCAAAAAATATTTCCAAACACTTCGTATACATTGTTGAGGACTGATACAAGAATCATTACAAAGTCAAAGAGAAATTCTTTTCAAATACTTTTTAAATCACACACAGAGAAAACAAGTTTTCAAAAAGTGAGCTAAGCAATTAAGAGCCTGTAGATAACTACGGATGGAAAGGCTACTAATACCTTCCCTTCTCATAATTATCTCCGTGACTTAATCTATCAAAGGCCTTTCATGTGCTTTTCACCTTTCCTTTATTGGATAAAGAAAAGTCGATGACTCTTGCTATCCGCAATATTTATGATAAAATGCAAAACAAACAAGTCGTTCTACCACCGTTACACTATGTTATAAGTAATATTCTATCAATATTGATGGAATATTTAAGTCACTTTTGGGGCGCATTTACAAGAGTAGATCGACTATTTATGTTTTGGCGATGTGCTTGAATTTGACACAACTTACAATAAAAACAAATATAATTATTCGCAGTAATATTTTTGGTTGCAACCACCACTCACAGATCGTGATATTCGTACGCTTTGTGCCGATGAAACAACGATACGTATAAGTGGTTGTTGAAGAGTTTCTTAGAGTGCCGAAAGTAAATATCCAAAAGCAATTGTAATGTGATGAAATGGGGCTATGAGGGAATCTATAAAACAAATTTTACCGATGTGACCCATCGGTTGTGTGTTGGCATTTGAACAAGAATGCAAGTGAAAATGTAAAGAAGTTACAATTTTTGGATGACTTTAAAAAGGCAATGTACTCAAATTTTACACCTGAGAAATTTGAAGACTTTTGGAGGGAGGTAGTTAATGAGAATGAACTTGAAGGAAATGCTTGGGTTGCCAAAATATATGAGAACAAGTCACTTTGGTCCACTACATATCTACGCGATAAGTTTTTTGGTCGTATAAGAACTATGTCTCAATGTGAAGTTGTTAATGCGGTAATCAAGTCTTATGTAAGGAAGAAAGGGTGCATTTTTGAATTTATGCATAATTTTGAATAGGCTTTGAGAGACTACAGAAAAAATGAACTTTTGTTGATTTTAAATCAAAGTTTTCAGACCCTGTGTTGTCAACTTCGTCGAATTGAAAGTGATGCTGCTAAAACTTATACAACATAAATGTTTAAAGTAAAAGAAGAAATAATGACGGTTGGTGCATTAATTGTAAATGGGCGATTAATAGGATTGAAACGAGTTTATACAATCGACAAAATATTGTAAGGCCGATTTTAAAAGAGAAGTTGTATATGATATTTCAGGAAAAACTTTGCGGTGTTCGTGTAAATTGTTTGAGTCTCGCGGAATTCCATGTTCACGCATCTTTTATGTCATGAAAAAAGAGCATATAGATCATATTCCTAGTAGTTTGATATTGTTGTGTTGGACGAAGGATACCAAAATTGGGTTTCTGAACATGGATTGTAATGGGGGACTAGAATCGAATCTGATTGAGCTAGCTCTTTTTGCAAAGAAATTTTAAAAAATGGTGTTTATGGGGATGTAATGGGTGATAAAATGAATCTACAAAGAAAGTATTGTAATTTTGATGAATCAACTGGGAACCAAAATGCAGTTGTAGGTGATCCAATGATGAAGAGCAAAGGTGCTCCAAAGCGTAAAAAGAATGAATACAAAACAATGAGACACTGCAAAAACTGCAAGAGTATAGGTCATGATGCGAGGAATTATGCGGTAATACATATCTTCTATGTGATCTGAATCTTATTCTTATTATGCATCTTGCATTGAACATTATATTCTAGCTATTTTGATATATATTTTAGGACAAACAAGACGTGACATCTGAATAGAATGATGTGTTCGAGTTTATGTCGTAAAATGATTCTTCAAGACAAATACACAATGTATGTTTTGTTTTATTAATTACTCATATTAAATTTACATTTGTTTTGAAATATGTATTAAATTTATATATATAGAAAATTAGAAGAAAACAATGTTGTATTGTTAGCAGCAGCAGGCCAAAAAAAATGTTCACAAACACCACAAAGTCATGGTGTTAACGTTACAATTACACCACAAAGTCAAGGTGATAACATTATAGCTACACCAAATATGGATGTCACAAATAGACATCTAAGTCCAATGTTTGGCCTTCAAACTATGATGTCGGTGGGACAAAATGTAATTCATCAAATGCCTATGGGACAACCCATGTACCACCCAATGCATGGAATGTCTCTTGTGGAAACTAGTTCGTGTTTTGGTCTAATGCAACAAATGACGAAATTTGGTGGGATCCAATGATCTAAGATTCGTATTTTATATATAGATACTATTTGAACTTCCCTTTTTATTGTAAAATTGTTGAATAATATACTCATTTCAATAGTTATTTATGAGTTCGTGTATTGTCCAAGTAGGCTTTGGCCCAAGCCCAATTTCATAGAAGTTATAGTGTTGGCAATCAGATTAATAACCAATTCAGTAACCAACAGGCTTGGTTTTTTAAAAAGTTACTTAATTTTTAATTAAACATAATAATTTGCAATAAACAACATAATATACAAAGATGGACACATTAAACTTCAAACATATTAACAAAATAATACTATAACTTCTAAATAACATACAATTACATAAATTTGATTCTAAAAATAAAATTATCAAATCACTGACAAATCTGATATAAAGTTATAAAGGGAAACATAAATGGGGCCCAATATAAATATACCTGTACTGGTACTTGATCATCTAGTACGGTTGTAAACGAACCTAAAGCATTAAGTTTTTCACATGTGACAAAAAAATCAGTATTTCCTTTATATTCAAAATAAACATAATCCTGAATCTCCACTCCTAATTCGTCCACCAACTCTTTCCAGTCGTGGTTTTCAATTTTTGGGTCATTGCGGTGTAAGTCATAGATCAAACGAAAATGTTGTTTGTTATCATCATACACGTGCCAGATATTGGACATTGAAAGATCTTCGAAGTAGTCGTTGAAGAATCGGCGAGGAACTCTAACATTATTCTACAAATAAAGACAATACATCAACATTGTATATATAAACAAATGAAATAGTTGAAAATGAACAAAAAACCACCTCTTTATATTCATAACGGTGAACCCAGTTATGAATTGTTTGTTGGTTGACAATGTTTGCAATCCACGACATTGTAGTTGTTTGAAGAAGATGACTATTAAAATGTGTAATATAAACTTTGTTGTATACACTCCGTAGTATAAACTTTGTATATGAATGGCCTTTTTAGAGTAGTATTGATGTCTGAAATGAAGATGTAGGGGTAAAAGATTTTAAGGCCTTTGGAAGTTGGAAGTCGTAAGGATATAACATTTGAATGCATGAAATAATAATATTTGAAATGTTTTTAATGCCAAAAATTTTAATCTGCGCATTTTTTTAGTGGTTGGTGTAAATTGTGTCATTTTAGTACAAGAAATTTTAATTTTATACGCACAACTTCGTAAAAAATGATTAAAAAAAAAAGATTTGTCATATGTTGACCTCATATTTGGTGTCATTATTTCTGGTGATACCATAACCATATGGTATCCTTTGAAATTTATATAGTAGTTAAAAAATAAAACAAAAATGACATTTTCAATAAAATGATTGGCTGCAGTCAATAAAATGACACAGTCACGCTGTCACAAATAATGTCCGTTTGATTTAGATGCAACGATCTAAATTTAATCTCGGCATTTTAATTATACAGTTTGATATTAAAACATGCATTATTTTGAGCCATTGGATAAGCACTGGACAATCGTTAATGTTTAGACGGTGTGAGTGCATGAAAACATTGACGACAGGGGATCCTGTTTCGTTTTAAATTTCATTGCAAACAATGATACAAATCTCAATGAAACTTTTTTGGATATCTTTCATTTCCAGTTCATAATCCAAGGCACATGATGGATTATTACTGTTAGCAAGCTATAGTCCCATCATCAACAGCTTTCAACAGCTATAGTCTCATTATCATCAGATTTAGATATGGTAATACTGTATTTGTTCAACTACTAGTACCACAGTATGATGGCATGGGTGTATATGATATTCAAACTGGTGGTGGTGTTTGGACAACTATATTTAATTAGTAGTTATAAACTCTAATGAAATATAACGATTTTAAATTAAATGAATTGAAGGTGAACATCATCATGTTGAAATTCCCGAAGTAAGTATACATTATTTATTTTGAATAATACCTAATTTTACATGACCTAATATTATTGATTACAACAAAATTTGTTTCGTGTATATTTAATGACAGTGGATTTCAATGACATTTCAACCATCTCCAAGAATGATACTACATGACATATGTGTTTGCACTGTCGCATACATCTATATGAGTGACGAAGAAGACCTTAATGGGTATTTAAGTTTAATGTACATACGTAATACCAAATAGTAAGTTTATTTATCACATTTAATTTGATGATAATTGCATTTTTCAATGCAACAATGAGGTTTTGGTAAAAATATCTTCAAATATATACGAAGTTCAGAAAGCACTAAGGACCCTGATGCCAAGATGCCCTTTGGACCAGGAAGTTATTGTTAATATGATACTGAGTTGAATTTATCCCCTTTATATATATTTGTGTTAAGGCCATTTTTATATGAAAATACAGATTATTAATCTTGTTGTGGCAAGACAAAACTGGTTTATAAATACTGTGGCAAAGACTAAGTCTGTTTGGTATATGCCTACTAAGTTTACGGTAATTACTATTCTACTATACTACTGTTACTTGTGCATTATGTTTGTCTAAATTAAATTGTACTATAATACATTTAATCTTTTATTTTAATTTCAACAATACGCACTTGATAGAAATCACAGTCCTGACTATGTGAGAGATATATACCAAACTCGTTTCATGACAACTAAAAAACATGTTTACAGAGTGAGTAATGTGTTAAAACAGTTGGCACGTGAAATGCGTTGTGTAAAACTTAAACTTACATTTTTGCAAATTTTTATTCCCATGAACGACCTTGGAGAACACTGGTATCTCCTGGTTGTTGATTTTTCTGACAGAAAACAGTATTAGTTAGACTCTCTGGATAACACTGAAAGACATGCATCCAGGCGTCGTGCAATATTGAAAATGGTATGCATGTGTGTGTGGATTTTATTTTTTATTTCCCAATCTATTGTTTGGATTTTTTAAACTTTGGTTTGCATTATGTGGCAAGTCATATTTCTTGAGGAAATTATGTGTCATGAATCTTTGGGTGATATCCTTCCACTTGATCAAGGAAATGTGTTAACAACATTCAGCATAGCAGAACCAACATTTCTTAAACAACAACTAGCCGGATCGTAAATACTCACATACCTTAACCTTACTCTGTTTTAATTGATTGATAATAAAACCTAGAACTTTCTTCTAATTCATTTACTCACTGACAACATAAATGACTGTGGAGTTTGGGTATGTAAGTGGATGATTGAGTGTCCCTTCCAAACTTTGTTTAATGATATCAATGTAAGTTGGATTACATGTGAATATCATTAACTTAATCATTTCCCTTGTCATTAAATTTAAAATTGTCCTAAATGTTCAAAATTATATTATATACATGTTGTGACTTGACAAGAATGAAACTCACTTTTTTTTGTTAAATTTCGTAATAATGTTTTGTTGGCGGAAGTGTTGGCAAAGTCATATCGAAAGAAGTAGAAAGATAAGGAAGGTGTTGGTCAAATTAGGTTGAAACTTAAAGTTTGATGTTTTTTTTGTTGTCAATTAATTTAGAAACATTTTGGGTTGTAATATGATATTTTGATTTTTATTATGACAACTTGTCACATTATTGGGACAGGGCGAGCCATGTTGGGAGCCATTTTGGGTTAAAACTAATACGACAACTTATCTAATATTAAAATATGGTTCTAGTATTAACCATATTGTGGTTAATATGTTGTAGTTGCTACATAAATTTTAAATGGTGGTATTTATTTATAATATACTGTTTAAAAGTATTTGATGTTAAATTTTTTATTACATTACATGTACTTTGAATTTTGAGATTTTGAAATATTATCATTTATCATGTCTCCTTCTTGTCTTTGTGACAAATTTCATAACTAAGTACTATTATACAACATCTAAGCACCAAATACACATAACAATTTTATTTTCCAATAAGTCACAAAAATAATGATATCATACGTATGGATTTAACATGTGACTTGGCCATACATGTTCACATTCTCCTTCTTCAAAAGTTGTGTAGCACTCTAACCAACATGTTTAATCCGTAATCCAGATTGACTACCTTTATGGTGCCAAAGGCACCATGCCTTTAGTTACTTTTAACAAATTTTGATCAAAGAAAAAATACTGTAAAAAAAAACATATGATGCGTGATAATATAATGTAGAGAGATGGACTAAAAGGCATGGTGCCTTTGGCACCTTAAAGGTAGCCAATATGGATCCCATGTTGCCTACTCGTCTATAGTCAAATTCAGAGTGCAACAAAACTAAAGTGATTATCAAGTCACTTAAACACGCCCTAGTGTGCTAATTTAAAATTGATTAATATATGACTTCATTTGTTGTTTTTATGGCTTGTCTTTTCAATGTTTTTGAAGTGTCTTTTAAACTTCTTTTTTTTATATTTTGTACTAAATGGTTTTGTACTTCTTGGAAACTTCTATAAAGAAGTCATTGTCTAAACTTGTTAAAACATCATTGTTAATCTATTCTCTCTATTTTTTAAAAATCTTTTTATCTGCTCACCACCTGAAATAAACTATCAAACTAAATTGAGAATGAAGAATCAGTTGGTTCTTATCGTTGAAGGTCACGTTAACTTTGAAGAAAGGTTGAAGCATCTAGCCTTTGATTATCAATATATGGTTTCAGCTTTTGGATGGAATTAGTACTTTGATAAGCTTTATGATCCTACTTACCCAAATCTAGTTGCTGAATTCTGGGTCAATGCATCTATCAAAGTGTTGAATCGGAAAGAAGTAATTTCTTCTACAGTAAATGGTTTTCCTATCGTCGTCTCTACAAATACTATTGCAAAGGCAATAGGATGTGAGGACCAAGGAATTCCTCCAAATATGATGTCCTGGGAATAATATTACCTTATCAGCACCATCTTCAATGATTCATCTGACATTTCTAAAGCCTTAAATCTTTACGGCATTATTCTGGTATCAAATTCTGACCACAAACTTTTTCCCAAAGAACAAGAATATAGATGTCTTAGATATCTATCAAAGGAACTTTCTTCTTCTACTTGTCAACAAATTTTCTAAGGTCAATCTCCCACATGTTTTTTCGAGTATATGAAGAAGACTCTTATATCCTTCCAAGAAGGAAAAACATTCTTCATTCCTTATGGAAGATTCATATCTAAATTATTAATGCAACAAAGAGTTGTAAAAACTAAGGCTGAGGTGGATTCTATAGTCTGGGGTCATCAGCTACAGCTACCAAGAGTCTGGAGAGCGTATGACAGTGCCCTTTCGAGGTCAGGGCGGTCACTCCTAATGGAACTTATGTGTAATTGTGTTTTCTATGTTATGTCTAGTTTGTTTGTTTTCTATAATTTGGTTTAAGGCAAAGTACCGATACTGGTACACGTGTACACCGTTGGGACTCCATGAATTATTGAGTGTGATTGTATTATGTTATCTTATGATTATCAAATTTGTCAATTTTCCATGTGTTTTAGGAATAATGGAGTTGTATTTTGTATAATCGTATCATTTATTATGTGTTTCGACCATTTTGACAAAATTCACAACCAAATACACATAACCGTCGAAAATTTGAAGAATAAATAATCAACATAATTCACAATAATACACAACCACAACTCAAATTTGAATAATATCACAACATATATACACTGTGTTGAAAAAAATCTATTATTTAATTTCTATAAAAATCAAAATCATTTTGTAATTTTAATAATTTTTTTATAATTGATTATATTCATTAATAATAGTGAGTATATTCTAATTTTGACATAAGACTAAACATATGCTCCATTGCTTCTAATTTTGACATGAAAGTTATATGAATAAATACTATAAAAAATAGTGTATAATTTTAATACGTTTTTTATATAAAAAAAAATTGTTAAAACTCTAGTATTGTTTATATACAACAAAAATTAACATTAATCATAAATTATACTTTTAAAAATACAAACTATATTATTATTATTTTTTAAAATATTTTTATTTGAATTTCGCCTTAAATTTCTAAGATCATGATCGTTATATGAAAAATACTATAAAAAATTACATGTAGTTTAAATATGTTATTTTAATTTTTAATTCTAAAAATTGTTTATTATTTAAAAAATATATTTTTATTTAAATTTCGCCTTAAATTTCTATGATCATGATCGTTATGTGAAAAATACTATAAAAAGTTATGTGTAGTTTTAATATGTTATTTTTTATTTTAATTTTAAAAATTGTTAAAACTTTAGTATTGTTTATACACAACAAAAACTAACTTTAATTATAGAAATTATATTTGTAAAAATAAAAATTATATTATTATTATTTTTTTAAAATATTTTTATTTAAATTTCACCTTAAGACTCAAAATATGTTGGACCGGTCTTGCTTTCCCTAATCACAAAACCAACTTCAACTAAACATACAAAAATAATATCAAATTCAATAATTTATGTATAACTCAAATCAACTTGATGTTGGAAAAATATAAAGATTGAGATGGACGAACAACAGCACAACGAAGATGAGAATTGTTCGATACTTGGGTGAGACAACGAAGAAGGCGTCATTTCATTGCGAAACTGGGTGAGACAAAAGCACAACGAAGATGGAAATTGTTCGATACCCTTGGACGAGAAGAAGAAGAAGAAGAAGAAGAAGAAGAAGAAGAAGAAGAAGGCGATCTTTCAAATGTCATTTGAGATTTAGGGATTTCAATTTGATGAAGAAGAAGAAGAAGAAGAAGAGGATCTTTCAAATGTCGGTTTGGGATTTAGAGATTTCAATTCGACGAAGAAGAAGATCTTTCTAAATATCGGTTTAGAATTTAGAAATATCAATTCATAATTGATTTTGTCAAAATAAATGGTTTTCAATATAATATTAATTTTATGAAAGAGCTATATACAATAATTAAAAGCTTTATATAAAATGATAATGTGGCAGTTAGAGTTGATAGTAGTCTACTTTGATTGCCCAATTTAACTAAAAAAATTACTACGGAGACTTCACCTTAAAAGCTCCGAATAGAGAATATCGTGGGAAAAATAAAATTTGTTTTGGAGTTTTGTATTCTGGCTATCCGCGCTTTATTTTCCATTACAGATACGATGATATCATGTGTAGCCAATGCAGCTGCAACTTGCAAGATTATTATTCAAATGGCAACCTGCCATTGGCTCTTAGAGTACCACACAATACTTGCGATATCTTCTATGATTGAATAGATATACAGCTAGCCTGTGAAACCGAAAACAACAAGTTAACCGCAAAAACCGTTTATTTATTTTGGAAAAATGCAAGTGTGCAAAATATATGATCAAAAAATGACAACTTGGACCCTGCCTAGTCTACTATTTGACCCCCAAAATAAATATAAAAGAAAAAACAGAAAGTGCATGCAAATATCCAAGTGAATCCAGCAAATGCATATTCTACTCACACGGCACTCCTGTATTAATTTTGAATTTCCAACAAAGCATCAACCTTTTCCACAAAAAAAAGAAAAAAAATATTTTTTATTAATTGGCAAATTAAGTAAGCTTTTAGTCTCAAACATGTTGAATTAACCTAGTATGATATTTACGCCAAAAATGGAGTACTGTATAGTACTGTAGATGTTTATAGTATGATGGAGTAGTATTCCTACTCACTATAAACGAGACAAATGTAGTGGAGGATACCTCAACAGCAAATTATCAATGAGCCAAAACTGAGCTTTTCCCATCTATCAAGTTGGCTTTTGATTAATCATCCGGCAAGTTTAATAAATGCTCACTCCATCTCTGTCTCAACCAAATTAAAATACAAAAAGAGAGAAAGATACCTCGCCCGTCACATTAACAAAATAATTAACCTCGGACCCATCGCTCCCTTCTTGTCCCCTTTCTCGCTTCCTCTCATAACCCCACTCAATTAACCTAAACTTTTCCTCATTAATCATTATATTTTCTTCCTCTCAACATATCCATATTCTACTTATCTTTCAATCCAACATGCGGTTCCTCTCATGGCTACACACTTGCTCCTCCGCCAACTGCGCCACCGCCACCCACAACTCAACCGTCGAACTACTTCCTTCACGAAAACAACAACATGCATTTGACTCAAGTACTTCATCTTCTTCATTATTAACCTCTGATGACAGCACTTCCAGTACTCTTCATAGCAACTACTCCATACAAACTCTCCCTTCAGTTCCTTCTCTTCAAAAACTCCCTTCTCAAAGCCTCAACAACTTGTCAGTCTCCTACCACTGTCTCACCTCCCTCACACCCCACCCTTCTCGCCCTATCACCTCCCTCGCTCTCCAAAACAACCTCCTCTACGCCGCAACCGAAAACCAAATCAACGTCTACGATCGTCACACGTGTGCAAATCTCCATACCTTCAACTCCGAAGCAACTTCCTCTGGCTCCACCAAAACTATCACTTTCTCTCAAGACATGGTTTTCACCACTCACCAAGACTGCAAGATCCGCGTCTGGAAAAACAATCACCACCGGAAGCTAACAACTCTCCCCACCGTCAGCGACCGTCTCCGCCGCTTCCTCCTCCCGAAAAACTACGTCGCCGTTCGTCGCAACGATAAGCGTCTCTGGATAGAACACGCCGACGCCGTCACTGACCTCGCCGTTTCAAACGGCGTTATCTACTCCGTCTCGTGGGATAAAACGCTTAAGATATGGAGAGTCTCCGATCTCCGTTGCGTTGAATCAGTCAAAGCGCACGAAGACGCGGTCAACGCGGTTGCAGTTTCTAACGATGGAACCGTCTACACTGGATCATCCGACAGACGAATACGCGTTTGGGCGAAACCAGTTGGAGAAAAAAAACACGTTCTAGTTGCAACCTTAGAGAAACATAAATCAGCGGTTAATGCTTTGGCGCTAAACGACGACGGTTCGGTGTTGTTTTCGGGTGCATGCGACCGTTCGATATTAGTGTGGGAGAGAGAGGATAGTGCAAATCATATGGTTGTGAGTGGGGCTCTGAGAGGGCATCAGAACGCGATACTGTGTTTAATCAACGTCTCTGATTTGTTACTGAGTGGGTCCGCTGATCGGACGGTTAGGATTTGGAAACGTGCTTATGATGGATCGTTTTGCTGTGTTGGTGTACTTGATGGGCACCAGAAACCCGTGAAGTCGTTGGCGGCAATTTCGGAGTATGGTGATGATGAAAGTTCAACCAACGGCGTTGTTTCTGTTTTTAGTGGTTCGTTAGATGGTGAGATCAAGGTTTGGCAACTTTCTATTGGGTGTGTGGTTGATCAGGATCAAGATTTTATGATTTCCTAGGTTGTTTGTATAAGGCTGTGTAAATTGGGGTGAAAAAAAATTCAATGTTTGTAACGAGGACTTAAGGTGGTGTTGAAATTGAGGTAAATTATTTGATGTTAAAAATATTTAATATGTTGAATAAGGAGATAGTGATGTCCTATAAAATAAGTTATAAAATTTTATTGATTATTGTGAATGTTTTGATTTTTAGTATGCTGTGAATGATGATGAAATAAAGTGTTAAATTTTATTATACAAAACTATTATAATGAATAAAAGTTGAATATGTGTTAAATTATTAAGTGAAAGAAAGAGAAAATGTTTGTCGTATAAAAAGTGGGAAAAAAGTATAGAATAATGAAACAATTTTGGATAACCCTAACTGTAGCAAGCAGTATATGATCACATGTAATTTTACTTTTTGAGGTAATAATGAAACAATTTTGGATAACCCTAACTTTAGCAAGCAGTATATGATCACATGTAATTTTACTTTTTGAGGTAATAATGAAACAATTTTGGATAACCCTAACTGTAGCAAGCAGTATATGATCACATGTAATTTTACTTTTTGAGGTATAGGGCAAAGGATCTACAAAACTACTAAACTAAAGTTCTATTCCAATTTTAGGTGGAAATTGTGGATGCACTAGTAGTTTGTAAGATTCAATATTGAAAATTACTAAATGATATGTGATTGAATAATCTCAAAGTAAAATGAGAAAACTATAGGATATTATTAGGATTTAATTTATAAATATATAAGAGTTAAATATATTTTTAATCACTATAAATATGTTAAATTTTAAAAAAAAATTGTTCATGCAATTTTAAATTTGTTATTTTCTAAAATATTAAAAACTGTTTAATTACTCTTAAATTTTAGAATACAATAAAATGTTTTTTTATTAAATTTATAATTTTTTAAAATGGAAAGAATTAAATATTAATTTTTTAAGTTTTAAAAAATATTGATAAAGTAATGAAAATCTAACCTAAAAATTAAATTTTGAATTTTTTTCTTTTATCGAGTAACTTTTATAACGCTCAAAATATGTTTAAAAAATCATCCACATCGCTTTAATAACAGAGATTAAAACTACATGCATAATAATTTTGTAGACATTAAAACATGTTATTTTTTTATACGGATCAAAAACATAATTTGATAATTTATAGGGTTCAAAAATATATTTACCTCTATATTTAATATAAAAAATTTAAATATCCACTAATATTTACTAATGAGATAAGATTTGCTTTAATATAAATAGCTTTGAAAATAATAATAATACAATAACAATATTATTTTTGTTTTTTTATTACAAATAGTTTTGAATTTTACACACATATTAAAAAAATTGTTGTAATTAAATGACATTTTCATTTATTTTTGTCATAATTATCTCTAAAACCATTTTATAAATACTTGTGAATTATGTTTATAAATATTTGACACATAATTGACACTAAATTTTTTTTATATTAAAATATGTTAAATAATTTTTGGAGCATAGTTATTTTTCAATTTCTTCAATTATATATTTGTCATGTCTTAACACCATTGAAATCTTATTTTATTATTATAATCAATAACAACTAAATATTCACTGCAGTAAGATGAAATATTTTGAATATCATCTTTATCTGTGGCATCACTTCTACGTGAAAATAATATATTTGTTTTTAATCAAAATTAAATTATCTTTAAGTTAGGCGGTTGGACTTCTAGTGTGGTGTTACAGGTTTCTCTGGTGATAGTTCACATGATAGACTTAGATTGACACTATTAACTCATTTTGTTGAATAAGTGATAGTGTAATCTAAAAATAAGTGAAATGTGAAAAGTATAAATATATATATATGATGGGTCTCGTTTGTGTAGCAGTATTTATCCTCTACAAAATGGGTTAATACTTAATAGACCTCCTTTAGAGCGCTAACGAGCCTTTTTTTATTGGTTCTTTTGCCGACTCAAAATAGTTGCCCACAAGATTTACTGTGAAATGTTAAACGAAAAGTCTTCTAAAAGATACTTTGACCCAGACTTTACCAAATAGCTCGTGGGTGAGATTTGACAAACCTAGTCAGTTGAATTGATTAATAAGAGCATTAAATGTGAGTCTTTATCAATGGTGTTTTGTACTATTCAACATGTGTGCCTCCCTATTTTGTAGAGTAGTGTATTTGAGTGCGATCAAGTGTTGTTTATGTTCCAAACACATAAATCTAATTGTTGTCTTTCGTCCCACGTTACTATTGATTTGTTTGGCTTCCCTCCTTTATAAGGGAGGTTTGTCATTTCAAAGAGACTTTTCACTTCCATTGTCTTTCTTGAAACTCAATGTCATTTCACAACCTTGTTTCTTTGTCAATCTCCAACAATATTTAGTCCACTCGTAGCCTTGCCGATTTAGAGTTTTTTAATTTTGGACTATCACGTCGTTTCGACACTTTTGACTTATTATCTTTTTCTTTAAGCATGCTTTTGTCTCCTCACCCAAAATAATGTTCTTCTATTTTTCCATGATGGCCAGCCTAGGGAATGCTTCTAAGGACATGTTAAATGAGTCTAAAAATGGAGGTTCTTCATCGCTTGAGGTTAACCACCCATATCTCTTTGATATTTTCTACGACGACCCTTTATAATTAACTCTTTTATTTTCAATCTTAATGTTCCAGATAACAATTCCGTATTTGGCTTGGATTATGCATACTGGGTTATAATCTTGAATCTATGTAGGCCACTACTCATGATACCTTCACCACTCAAGCTTATTTGAATTTGGGCGCCGCTTAGGATTATGAAGCAGCGTGCCAGAGTGGTTTCTCCATCAGGTCCCTTAGGGAGATATTTGGAAAGGTTCTCATTGAATTTTGCAATCCATCTACGAGTATTAGTTTGTTTTCTTGTGGCAATCCAACAACCACGATGCATCAAAAGGATTGGGCGGAGGCATCAAATAATGCTCTATACTTGTGGGTCAATTTGGGATTTTAGGATATGGCTTTTAACTCTCGCACTACTACCACTATCAAAAATGCCTTTATGGATGTAGGCACGTCTTCCCATTAGTAATTCCCCCTACCGATGTTGATAGAAGATCGGAAATATGTTTGACGGATATTCCATCCTCAAATAAGTTTGACCATGATTCCAATGCCTATTATTAGATTATGAATCCCTCATAATTTCTATGGCAGATGAAAGTTGATTTCATGACTTACTTAGAATAGTTAAATAACGATGAAAGGTTTAATGCTCCTTTGTTGACTCTAGGGGAGTGGTTCATTAGCACCTACACGGTGGTGGATGCATTTTATTCCCAAAAAGGAATAAACTCTTTGGTAAGTATTTTAGACCGGAAGAATGCCTAATAAGGTACACAATCTTTAATCTTCAGTTTCACTATGATGATCTTGACCCCTAAATTGTCTTCGGCATTGAAGTTACAACCATGCAGACACCATTTGTTTTGGTCCATCTTATTAGAGATTAGTAACACCAATTCAAGATCAATGTATTTGATTCAAGATTTATCTAGATCACGACATTCGGTCTGAGACATCGCATTGTTGAATCTCTTAGGAGGTTTTGCTTTGTCATAGTTTCCACAATCTTCTCTATTTCTGGTTCTACCATGGAACATTACACAGTATGTGGAATCGACTTTCGGTTCCTATAATTTCCATGACAGTCACAACCAAACATCAAACAAACGCAAATGTTCTGGATTCAGATTCTAGAAAATCCAAATCTTACCCTTGATTCACCATTTCACAACTTTCTCAAGTTACCACGTTA
Source organism: Vicia sativa (assembly GCA_021764765.1). Classification (NCBI taxonomy): domain Eukaryota; kingdom Viridiplantae; phylum Streptophyta; class Magnoliopsida; order Fabales; family Fabaceae; genus Vicia; species Vicia sativa. The sequence continues at coordinate 33,801,598 of CM038795.1, read as the reverse complement.
GGAAAGTGTTTGGTTTCCGAATCAAATGATCGCCATAAATTATACCCACTTTTTAGTTTAAACACACACTACTTATCTTGACCTCAAAATCGTACTTATCTTGACCTCAAAATCGAGCGGCGCAAATAGACAAGTATAGAGATCCATGACAAACTGTTTGGCAAATCTACTTTCTACCAGTGATATTTACCGTCAAGCTCAGTAATTTCCCAAAAAATTCAGCAAAATAGCAGAAGAAAGGACTTCATATAGAGATCTAGGGTTGCATCAGGGTCCAAAGACGATTTTCATGATAGACATGTTGAAGCCTCGCGACCCACCATTTGACATGTTTGCGCTAGAACTCTCCGCTTTCGCCAGGACGGTCAAAGGAGGCTTATGGCATATATCACAAGTTTGTAGTTAATGGTAGTTAACTAAATTTTTTGGTAAACAAATCATTAAATTAGCATGTCTGATGCTATGTTCGATAGATAAGGTGTGTGTCTAAGAAAAAATATATTTTTGATATAAATCCTAAAAGAAGTATTAAAGTATCATGTGAGGTTACAAATCAGGTGATAAGGTTTGATGAGAAGTCATAAAGTTGATTGTTGCTTCGACCAAAGGAGATAAAAGATTCGAAATTCAAACTGATAACTATTTTTAGATCTAATCTGTTGGCGAAAGATATGTGGAAGCCAATGGGAAATTAAAGGCATGCATATGGAAACATGTCAATACATGAGAATGGAACTATTCAAATACAATTATTTTAGTTTAGTATAAATAGGGGTATTAGGACCAGGTTTAGTGTGTTCAATTTGTACAAAAACTCAAAATCACTCAAAGTATCTAAGTGTATTGAAAAATGAGTTTTTAAGCGATATGTATGTATAAATCACCACAGTTTTCAATATGAAGTCATTTACAATAACTTTTTTTTTTCATTCCTTTTAAGTTTATGTCAAAGTTACTTTACATTCTTATACTTTTCATTAATCATTTTTGCATTACTTGTAAGATCCACAGTAGTGTCAAAATACTCGTCATTCATGAAACTTAAGGAAATTATGCATATATGTCATAGGATCAATCTAGTCGATCATGTAAGTCACCGAACTATCGTTTTTGGAAGACTGACGGTTGTTTACCTAAATCCACGGTAAACAAATTGGCACACCTGATGGGACCTAGTGCTTAGTTTTTTTTTCCTTTTCATTTTGTTTTCTTCATACATAAAAATTTACAAACTTTGTTGCATGAGATCGAGGAGGGTAAGATATCCAAGAATAGTGAAACTTTTCAAAAAAGAAAATACATTAGAAGAATGGTTAGTCCACCAAATAATAATGGAGAACAACCCCTCATTCGACGGGGGAAAGAACAGTTGCAGTGAATGTTACCCAAGCGATACTTTCTACGATAAGTATGATGTCTATAATATTAAATACACATAATGGGCCACTATTACCCCCTGTGATAACACAGAGTCAACCGGTGAGTCCAAGACCAGGGGTGTCGAGCGATTTCCAGCCATGTGTGTTTGGATTCATAATGCATATGAATGGTCGCGAATAACCATACGATATATAAACTTCAGTGATAGAGAGTTTGCATAATAGTGATTCGATATTTGTTGGTCCAACAATGAGTACATATTCTCCATTACAAAAGTAGAGATCAGCTATTAATAGCCTTGGACAAAATACCCAACCTTTATGAACATGATTTTATGCCCAACCAATGCCCATTTTTACTACAAATTTTCTGGAAGTGTTAAGGTATCAAATGGACGAAAACAACCATGAGATGGTTAATATGCTCACCTAACAAATGGGTGTGATATTCAACTATTTCAAACAGAAATACTAATCAAACTAATCACCAATTGGAAGCACAAATGACGCGGATTTGAGATTTCTTTGGCGCTCTACATGTGCCAATTTGATTTGTCGCATAACTGTGATCAACATGGCTTGTAGACAACCAAAAAGCGATTTTAGAAGAAGAACACATCATTAACCAAGCCCAGCAGTTTACACCCAATGTGTATGAAGTTAATCATAGTCAACGGGGTCGAACCCCTTATGGTCGAACAACCGGTGCTTAGGGAGAAGGATCCCCTAGTTGGGTTGGTTAATAAAAACTATGACGTATATGAATTAGTCCATCGTGTTCGACAAGACAATATAGCAGAAGAGGGTAGTTTGGTTTCCATAGTCAAAAGGATAATGGTGTGAAATGGGGTAAACATAGGCTTTCGTATGTTAAATTATACTTCCCTATTGTCTGAATATATCTTATAGACTAGATTTCCTAGGGGATGGAAAGTCCCAAAATTCACAAAAATTTTCTGGTGACACTAGTTAGTCTACTGTAGAAGACATCGCAAATATTTTAATGAGGCAAGGGATATTGCTAACAACAAAAATATAAGAATAAGAAATTTTCCTAGTTACCTCACCAAGAATGTCTTACTTGGTTCACCATATCTATCAAGATTTTGATATCCGTGATTCGAATAGAGTCATTAAGCTCGAAACGAAACATTATCGATTCGTTGGAACAAAGGGAATGTCATGATTCGAATGAAGGAATTGGTTCTTCGAATAAATATATCGAAACTTGAGCTCGAATAGCAATTATGATGATACATATAGAAGGAGCTCAAGTGGCGTGGTGTTTAAGAAGTAAGTTCAAACGAATGATAGTTCGATATTTGAAATTCAAACATGAGCGGATAAATGGAAGAATACGCTACCGAGACGGTTCAAGACGTGGAAGTTAGAGAAGCATAGTGTTCTATGTCCAAACGTGGCAAGATCTCATAAGTTAGACCGTTATGGTCGAAATAGTATAAATAGAAGTCTTAGTGTTAGGATTTCGTGTGTCATATCTATTGTACTAAAATTCTAAACATTCAAAATACCACATGGCTAGGAAACGAATGCTCGAATGATGTATGATTGCACCAAAACTTTTATCATTCAATAATGTATCTGAAGCAACTCGTTTTTTTTCAAAAAAAATCATTTAAATGAATTTTCAAAACAATGAAATCGCCACCTAATTTTATTTGGTCTAAAAAATAACGGGAAAATATAGATAAAACCCACAAAGAAAAATGGATAAGACGGTCTACGAATTTAAGAGATACAGGTTCGGGAGTTGGTTATGCAAGGGGAAGGTATTAGCACCCCTCACATCCATCGTACTCGATGGTACCCATTTAGTTCAAAGTGTAGTTGTGTGTTAGTGTGAAAATTTTACGATCTTCTAAGTTTAAAAATGAGAAATAAAGGGAGAAGAAATGTTTTTATTATTTTGAGTTTGACACGGTTTCGAAACCGCGCCACGTATTCCCTCGTGCAATGAGAAAGTCAAAACTCCGTAGTTCCTCTAGAAAATGTTTGTTTGTTGATTGATTTTAAATGAAAAGACAAGTCGTCATTTTAAAGGAGAAGACTCGTCTAACGTCCACAAGGTGTGATAAAGAATAAAGGACTACGCACCAACATGAGGGAGGGTTTGAGAACACCTTTAGTACTCAAGTGGAGAAGTCGAAAACCTTGGGAATAGAGGAAGAAGCATCTCAATTATAAATGAATCATGTCTAATCTTGAAAAGGGTTTAAAGGTAAAAGGTGCTTGGAGCGCACAAAAGATATTGAGTGTGTTAAAATTGATTTTAAGTTGTGGATGACAAGTATTAAAACGCTATTATCCTCTAACGATTCAATACTCGAGATTGGTGATTGAGGTCAACCGATCATCTCTCATCCAAAATCTTTATTATGAAAAGAGTGAGGTGAAACAAAGTTCACTTTTATTATGTATGGAATAAAGTATTTAAGTCATTGGGTTACCTCTAATGGCCCAATATTTTACATTTTAATTAAATCGCGGGCTATCCTCTAACGATTTACTTAAATACCATAGCACCATGTTTTTTGTTTTGTAGAAAATTGATTTTTGAAAGAACTCGACGTTGGATCGAGGTTTGAGAAGAAGACTCGACGTTGGGTCGAATTTTATTGAAAGTGTTTTAAATGCTTGGTGAATGGAGAAAGAATAGGTTGAGATAATTGTTAATCACAAGTAAAATCGACAAAGCCCATACAAGGTGGCCAACCCAAGTATAAAATAATTAAATTACATGTGTACTAGCAAAGTGGGCTAGTCTTCTAAGACGACCAATTGGGACAATTGATCGAAATAGGCTCACTGTAAGAAGGCCCAGGATCAAGCGTACATGTGTGCATGTGTGGTCACCGCGACGCTTCTTAGCTTTGTCGACTTACAGGTTTAAAATGATTCACAAGTATTAGTTTAAAAAAAGATTTTTAGTTTTGTGTAAGTGATGCTTAAATTAAATAAAATAAATGTGCACTAAATTATTACAAGAATTGTTTTTTGGGAGAGGGATACATGAATTATAAATGGGAATTAAACGGAAAAATAAAATAGAAAGCGGTAAATTAATTACAACGCAATAAGGGGATTAGGATACATTTTTTCGAATGGGAATAAATTGAAATTAAAGAGAAACTGTAAAGTAATTGTATCTTAACAGAATAATAACAAAAGTTAAATGCGGAGAAGTTTAAATGCAGATTATTGTATTTTATTATATTAGAATAGATTATAAAAATTAATTCTAAGAAATTAAATAATATACTTGTGTTCATGCATATTCAAAAATTAAATTTAATTAAAAATTTAAAATTGCAACACAAAGATTAATATAATTAAATTCAAACTTAATTACGAATTAATAGATAAAGTATAATAATAATAGTATGTATATAATATATATTTACAATACTAAGCATAAGAAATAAAAATAATATGTATAAATATATTTACAGTATAAAATATAAAATAAAATAAAAATGCAAGTATATTGTATGTATTAACATTACTGTTCCTATATATAAGAGACAATTCATTTTTTAAATTCATTGAATAATCAATGTATTTGGTCAATTTATAGACTAGGTACATTGATTATTCAATGAATCTAAAAATTGAATTGTCTCTTATATATAGGAACGGAGGTAGTATTATATATTGAATAAAAACAGTAATATGAATAACAGTATATGATATGCTAATTGAAGGTGAATGCTTGAACAACCCATGATATCTTCACAAGTAGCAAAATGTTAGGAGCATGAGTGGGATAAAAGAAATAAGATGAAAAGAAAATGCAATAATTTAGAATACGCGTTAGTAACAAAGGAGTAAAAATCGAACGAAACTTGAATTACTTACATAAACGAATCAAAAAGGAAATGTTTGTTTATTCAAGTATTTCAATCCGCAAATGGAAAACAAAGACTCAACATTCATGTTATGGCTTCATTCAAATTCGAAACATGAAAAATCGTGTTCTAAACACATTTAAATCCAACGAACCAAAACCGGGCAGCAACTATATATACTTAATAATGCTCAAGAATTCATCCCAAAAAGTGTTCAAAACAAATTAAAATGCAACGATAGAAACAAATAGATGCCTCATAGTTTCTCGGTTAAATTCACACGCAAGTAAATGCGGTATCATTGTCAAACCATCATCGAAACTAAACAAATACATCTTTATTCACAAACTTCAGTCGAAATAAAAATGAAAGAAATACAAAATTTTAATGGTTTCTCGGTTAGATTTCTCGCGAATAAACGCGGAAACAACATCACCTTCATTGAAAACATACAACTTTCAAATCAGAACTTCAATTAAAATGAGAATAATGCAATATTGTGATATCCCTAATGGTTTCGGTTTGTATTAAACGCGGATAAACGCTTATCGATATTAAACCATCATCAAAACCCAAAGCTACCTAGAGATCACTCATCACAAATTCCATTGAACATAAGCGAGAAATAACACAATAAATATCCCAATAGTTTCTCGGTTTGATTTTTACACGAATGACGCGGTTAATCAATAAACCATCATCGAAACTATTCTTGAATATTATTCAAACAAAAAAAAACTACAATCGAAATTAAAATGAAAACAAGAGGAAATCCTAATGGTTTCTCGGTTAGTTTCTACGAATAAACGCGAAACAACATCACCTTCATCGAAACCAAGTCTAACTTCAAATATCCATCAATCGTAAAACTTCAATCGAAATTTAAAAATGAAAATAAAACCATAATATGATATCCCAACAGTTTCTCGTTCACATCCTACGCAAATGAACGTGTTGATGTCGAATTCTCATCGAAACTATATGAATGTCAAAATGAAATTAAACAAGGATACGCGAGCATAAACCAAAACTTCAAAATTCAATCTAATACAAAATGAAATGCCGATATATTGAGTTTCACGTGATCAAAGTAATACCGACATAAGAGTTTTAATATTCTGATAAACCTTAATGAAACCATACCAACTCAGTCTTCAAACTAAAACAATATTATGAAGAAGAAACAAAACAATTGACCCAAAAGATTCGGTCACAACAAAAACAACATATACACCAGAACAAAGTTCAAGAATGCCAAATTTTGGATATGCTGTAGTAACTTGGAAACATAATATCATAACAGGGCATAACGAACTAACACACACCAAAATCAACTAACACTTTTTTTTCCAGAAATTAAACACTGGAATTATTGCATCGCATAGTTTAAGAAGCATTCATTATCTGTTTCTAAATTAAACCATAATCATATTATCACAGATATAAAATGGAATCAGAAATTTACCGAAACGTTGAAGCTAGCAGAAAAGAGATGCAGAAGCTGAAGTTTGCCGAAACAGATTGAAGTTGTTGTCGTTGTGTTGAAGGTAGTGTCGCGGCAGAGTGAGAATGAGAGGCTGTTCTGGTGGGACGATGAGCTTGAGGTTGTCGGAGTAAAGAACAGCAGGTTGTTGGAATGAACAGAGGCGGCTGTTGCTGGGAATGGTTGTCGCGGCGGCAGGTGAGATACAGAAGGAACGATGGAGTTACGGTTTGATGAGGGTTTGTAGGTGGTTCCGGTGGCTGGAAGGGAGATTGAGACGGGAGAGTGAGACAGCGACGAAGTTGAATCGCTGATGGCTGTGAGTGAGAGATGAAACGGAGAGGCTGAAGGTTGAGGTTTCTGAAAATGGTAGCGAGTGATTGAAAACGGAGGGATGTCGCGGTGAAGGAGTGAGGTTGTGAAGATTTATGGAGGAAACAAAGGAACGGTTGTGACGCCCCAAAAATAATTCGGTAATTAAATAATTATGATTTTAATTATTAAATTAATTGAGAGCATAGTTTATTTAATATATTGAATTATTGAAATTAATTATGGAATTAATTGGAGAATGGGAAATAAATAAGTATTTTATTTATGTTAAAAGGAATAAAAGGAATAAAATAAGGAAAAGAGGAAAATAGATTCATTTTTGGAGAAAACAAGACTACGTAGAAGTGAGAAGAGGAAAAGAAGAAGGAAAACCTAGAAGTGTCAGAATCTCGAAGAACCCACAAGGTAAGGGGTGATTTCGATTGATTATGGCTTATTATGGGTTTGATGTTGATGATATAGGGTATAGCATGTTAGAGAATTGTGTTTGTGAATTTATAGGGTTTCATGAATGTGTCCCTATAGGTGTCAGATTGTGTCAGAATGTATAGATTAATGGATCTGCAAGATGTAGGATTATTACTGACGAGTAAAACATGTTATATTGTGTGTTATTGATGATGAATGAGTGATTTTATGGTGTTGGAACACATGGGTACGTTTGGAATGAATGAGAAATGACTTTGGGAAATAAGTCAAAAACTAGATTTTGGGTCTGATGGTGGGAACCGGTTCCCGGGAGAACCCGGTTCCACTTTTAAAATGGTATTTTGAACTCGTGAACCTGTTCCTCGTGGGAGGAACCGGTTCCACGTTACTTTTGCCGAAAACGAAAATATTTTCGGGAACCGATTCCTACTGAGGAACCGTTCCCATACATTTTTCCGGGCTGTTTTTGATCAGGAACCGGTTACTCTGTGGAGGAACCGGTTCCACGAAATATTTTTAAAAATTTCCAAAACTTCAAAAATTCATAACTTTCAAACCGTAAGTCCTTTTTGAGCGCCGCTTTGGACGTTATTTCCTAAATTTTATGCTCTACCTTATGAAATGAAAATATTTTAGAAAACTTGAAATTATTTTGAAAAGGGGTGGATTTCAAATAAATGAATTTTTAATGCATACATAAGGATGTATGTAGTAGAGGAACCTTGGTGATGAGGACACTGGTAATGTGTAGGTGTAATAGCATGTTTATGCTAAGGTTAGATGTATGCATGATTGGTGGATGTATCATGTTGATTGGTTTGCATGTTTATGCTGATGTTGATTGTATGCATGATTGGTTGAGATATCATGTTGGATGGTTGTTTCTTATGTTGAATTGATGTATTACATAGACCGATTAATGTTGCATGCTATTGATGTGCATATGCATTGTTTTGGTGAAGTTAATTCCCATTGTGCGGAATTTGACTTGGATTGCCAACAACCGATACCCGAGTGAGGATGGGTGGTTAGCCGATTCGTATCCGAGTGGTTCGGACGAATCGATGGTACCGTATCCGCTGATAATGGATCGTTGGGTGACTTGGTCACGAAGTCGGCACCGCATGCATTGAGTCTCATGATTGTGTTGTATGGAATTGTAACATGTTAGGATGTTTTCCGTTGTTGCAATTTTTATTGATTACCGATTATGCATGATGAATTATATGGTTATGATTGTGTTGGATTCAATGGTGTTAAGTGGTGGAATAATATGCTTGTATTATATTATTGATTGAAATACTTATAATGTGCTTTAATTATGAGAAGTCTCACCCTTACTTTACTATTTCGATTGAATTAGCAAATGAGGAGTCGGTGAGGATGGCTCTAGAGCTTATCTTTAGTCCGTGTGTCGCTGTCATGCTCGATTAGATTGTAACACGGGGAACGCTTAGTTAAGAGAATCGATTGTTTAAGAGTTTAGATTTGAATTCCTTGAGAACTATGATGTTTATTTAAATTGATTGATTTTGGTATTTCCGCTGTGTAAGACATGGTCTTATGATGATTTGAATTGTTGGATGATGATCCTCAGTGTAGCATGGCTACTGTTTGATGAAGTTGTTTTTAATTATTAATTGTGACATCCCGTATTATACCGTGTTAACTCTGATTAAAGATGATTTAGATATTAATGTAATTAATATATTCGGGGTATTTAGATGGGGTGTTACAATAGTGGTATCAGAGCATAGTCGGTCTTGTCCTGTGTCGTTATCCCTTTAGTATACGACTAGTGTGAAGTGACACTGTCGATACTTGTGTGCTGATGTAAATTGTTTTGTTATGTTACAAGAACAATGGCCAAGAGGTAACGAAGGAATGATGATGCCATTGCCGAGGCTTTGGGAATGTTGGCCGGAGTGCTCGGAGGGAATCAAACAGGAGTCGGATTGGTGCCGATGCATAATTGGGGAATTTTCGAGGAATAATCCTCCATTGTTCAAGGGCACGATGATCCCGAAGGTGCTCGTATGGTCAAGGAAATCGAGAGGATCTTCAGAGTGATTGACCGCAGAGGGGTCAAGGTGAGATATGGAACTCACATGTTGGCCGAGGAAGTCGATGACCGTGGGTTGCTACCCGAGCCGAACTAGAAGAAGATGGTGTTGCATTGAATGGGCCGTGTTCGTGAGAGCTTTTCCGAGGAGGTATTTTCTCAAGATGTCGAGGTAAGAAGGAGATTGAGTTTTTGAACCTGGTGGTAACAAGACCGGCTGAGTATGCTTCAAAGTTTTCTCGAAAGTTAGCAAAGTATTATGCTCATTACCCCAACGATGCGATGGAGAATTTTCCAAATGTATCAAGTTTGAGAATGGTCTTCGTGACGAGATTAAGTAGGGTATTCGATCGCGATCCGAAGATTTTCCGATCCGTTGATTGTAGTAGAATTCTTGAGGAGGATCTTGCTAACACTAAGTCGAATGCTCGAGGGTATGTTGATAGGAAAGGTAAGCAAGATGGATCGTGGTAAGCCTTATGATAGGAATAGTCGAGATCCGAGGTTGGAAGAAGTCCGTGGAGGAGATTCTAGTTCTTCCGCTAGGTGCTATAAGTGTGGTGAGACAGACATCGATGGTGGACCGTAAGAGCAATGATAAGAAGTGTTTCAAGTGTGGAAAGTTCGCCATGTGGCCAATGACCGCAGAGTGAAAGGGTGACTTGCTACAACTGTGGTGAAGAGGGTCATACTGCCCTCGCACAAAACCCAAGAAAGAGCAAGTTGGTGGTAAAGTGTTTGCATTGTCCGATCGTAAACTAAACCGATGATCGGCCGATTAAAGGTACATGTTTTATTAATGGCATACCTTTGATTGCGATTATTGATACCGAGCTACGCATTCTTTTATTTGTTAGATTGTGCTAAGAGATTGAATTTGGAAATTTCTAATATGGATGGAAGTATGGTTATTGATACCCCGCCGGATCGTTGACTACTCGTATGTTTGTAGGAATTGTCCCGCCGTGATTTTTGATAGGGTTTCGTATGGATTTAGTGTGCCTACCGCTAGAACAACTTGATATCATCCTTGGAATGAACTGGTTGGAATTCAACCAGGTTCATATCAACTGTTTTGAGAAGACGGTCATTTTCCCTGAAGAGGTTAAGATCGAAAGTGAGATTATGTCGAAAGCGTATGAATCTAGCCGGAAAGATGGTGCAGGGTGTTTATGTTGTATTCCGCGATTGAAGCGAAGGGAAAGGCAAAGAGTGATGGATTGCCAGTGGTGAATGAATTTCCAGAGGTGTTTCCGGAAGACGTTAGTGAATTGCCACCTGAGAGAGAGGTAGAATTTACTATAGATTTGATTCCTGGAACTAGTCCGGTGTCGATGGCGCCTTATCGCATGTCGGCATCGAATTAGCCGAATCAAGAAGCGCTAGAGGAATTGCGAGAAGAAGTTTATTTGTCCGAGTGTGTCGCCGGGGTGCCCGTGTTATTGGTTAAGAAGAAGGAAGGTTCAATGAGGTTATGTGTTGACTACCGACAGTTGAATAAAGTTACAATCAAGAATCGGTATCCTTTGCCGAGGATTGATGATTTGATGGATCACCGTTGGAGCATGTGTGTTTAGTAAGATTGATCCGAGGTCCGGATATCATCGATTCGTGAAGTCGAGGATATTCGTAAAACCGATTTAGAACGAGGTATGGACATTACGAATATTCGTTATGCCGCTTGGAGTTACTAACGCACCTGGTGTTTTCATGGAGTATATGAACAGGATATTTCACCCATATCTTGACAAGTTTGTAGTAGTGTTCATTGATGATATTCTGATTTATTCGAAAAGCGATGAGGAGCATGCAGAACATCTCAGAGTTGTATTGGAATTGCTGAAGGAAAAGAAACTTTATGCGAAATTGTCCAAGTGTGAATTCTGGTTAGAGGAGGTGAGTTTTCTTGGTCATGTAATTTCCAAGAATGGAATTGCTGTGGATCCTACGAAAGTAGAAGCGGTGTCTCAGTGGGAAGCGCTGAAGAATGCTTCGGAGATCCGTAGTTTTCTGGGTCTTGCAGGTTATTATCGGAAGTTTATAGAAGGATTTTCCAAACCGCTACTATTGACTAAGTTGACCAGAAGGGTCGATATTTGTTTGGGATGTTGAATGAGAAAGGATTTCAAGAGTCAAGAGGAGGTTGACAAGTGCTCCGATCTTGATTTTGCCGATCCGACTAAGTCTTTGTGGTATATTGTGACGCATCATTAATGGGATTGGGTGTGTTGATGCAAGATAAGCAGTTGTGGCTTATGCTTCATGACTTGAAAGTGCATGAAAGGAATTATCCGACTCATGATTTGGAGTTGTAAGCTGTTGTGTTTGTTTTGAAGTTGTGGAGACATTATTTATATGGTTCTCGGTTTGAGGTATTCAGTGATCATAAGAGTCTGAGGTATCTCTTTGATCAGAAAGAGCTGAACATGAGACAGAGAAGATGGTTAGAATTCCTAAAGGATTATGATTTCGGTTTGAATTACCATCCTGGTAAAGCAAACGTGGTTGCATGCTTTAAGTAGAAAGTCTTTGCACATGTCGATGTTGATGGTTCGTGAGTTAGATTTGGTTGAGCAGTTCAGAGATCTGAGTTTGGTTTGTGAAACTACTCCGAATAGTGTGAAATTGGGTATGTTGAAGCTGACTAGTGGTATTCTGGAAGAGATTAGAAATGGGCAAAAATATGATGTTGGTTTAGTTGATAAGTTGACATTGATCAACCAGGTCAAGGAGGCGAGTCCAATTGACGAGAATGGTGTTATGAGATTTGGTGATCGGGTGTGTCCGGATGTTGCCGAGATTAGGAAGAGCATTTTGAAGAAGGACATCGTAGTGGTCGAGTATTCATCCCGGTGCTACCAAGATGTATCATGATTTGAAAAAGTTGTTTTGGTGGCCTCGAATGAAGAAGGAAATTGTGAGTTTGTGTATGCTTGTTTGATTTGTCAAGTCAAAATCGAGCATCGTAAACCATCGATTGATGGAACCTGTATGTTCCGAATGGAAGGGATGGAATCTCAATGGATTTTGTGTCCGGTTTGCCGAGGACAACTAAGAATTGTGATTCTATCGGGTGATTGTGGATAGGTTGACAAAATCGCTCATTTTATTCCGATAAGAATGGATTATCCGATGGAGAGACTAGCGTAGTTGTATGTCAAAAGGTTGTGAGTTTGCATGGTATTTCGTCTAGCATTGTGTCGGATCGAGATCCGAGGTTTACATCTAAGTTTCGACAGGATTGGGTGAAGCTTTGGGTACCAAGTTGCGGTTGAGTTCCGCTTATCATCCGCATAAATGGTCGACGGAAAGAACGATTCATTGGAAGATTTGCGAGAGCTTGTGTGTTAGAGAAGGGTGGAACTTGGGATAGCTATCGCCATTGATTGAGTTTACCTACAACAATAGCTTTCACCGAGTATTGGTATGGCTTCGCTTGAGGCATTGTATGGTAGGAGGTGTCGGACACCATTGTGTTGGTATGAAACCGGAGAGAATGCCGTGATTGGACCGAAATTGTTCAAAGAAACTTCTGAAAAGATTAAGATGATTCAGAGAAGATGAAGACTTCTCGTAGTCGCCGAAGAGTTATCATGATAAGAGGAGGAAAGACCTTGAGTTCAAGAAGGAGAGCATGTGTTTATGCGGGTTACTCCGATGACCGAATTGGTCGAGCCTTGAAGTCAAGAAAGTTGACTTCGATTTATTGGTCCTTTTCAGATTACCAAGAGAGTTGGGAAGGTTGCATATCAGATTGCTTTGCCGCCGTCACTTGCGAATCTGCATGATGTTTTTCATGTGTCTCAGCTGAGGAAGTACATTGCTGATCCGTCTCATGAGATTCAGGTAGATGACATACAGGTACGGGAGAATTTGACGGTGGAAGCAGTACCTGCGCGAATTGAGGATCGGAAGTTGAAACAGTTGCGGGGCAAAGAGATTGCATTGGTAATGTTGCACCCCAAAATTTGCCCTCATATCTCGATTTTATCTGGTTTAGGCTTCGCATTCATCATGACACTCACATGCATTCATACCACTGGTTCTAAGATTACGGGTTGGAGCTGATTCCCAAAGATTTCTCTTTTGAGCAGAAAAGGCGTGGTGCTTTCAACCAATCTGAGATATTTGAAAACGATGAGGTTTAATATTAAATCTTATCCGTTCATATCTATCGGGTTTCAGGGCTTGGTGTTCGATTGTTGAATTGAATGGTCTGTTCTTGAGGGAGCTACGGAAGTCTGGTTATTTTTGAATATCATTACCTCCCGATTCAAGAGATCAATTCACCACGAGTTTGGGTTTTGTTGTTGTTTCGAGTTCATTGTTCAAGATGTAAAAGGGTGGACTATGATTATCCGTTCATTGATCAACAATTCCAGTTCTAGTGCATTTGGTTTGATCACAACTTTATTCGCTTCTTGGTGATAGTTGATATATGTGAAAATTTTCATCCGAGGGCTTGTTTACAAGATTTACGAACGCCAAACCGCTGCATGTTGAGATCTTTTCCTATCGCGCCCATCGCCGCAAAATTCAAGACATTCATTGAAATATTAGAAGTTCCTTTTGAAATTTGGTTTCAAACTTTTTCTCGCTACCAAATATGTTTCGACTTATGGATGCGGTGACAATACCATTAATTTCAAGTGGAAACTATCACCTTTTTAAAGGAAATTATGGAATCGCTAAATTGACCAAGGTTTGGAATCAAGGATGTTATTTGAAATTTAGAGTTAGTTTTAATTCTCTTTCAGTGGCAAAGGTCCGAATTTCTACATGAACGGATCAACATGAAGGCTTTGTGGTCGGAAATTCAAAGAATTTGAGTATTTGTTTAAATCAGGCCATCAAACCATTTAGAATTTAATTCTCAAGTTTCATATTAGAGGATTCAAGTTCTAAGATTACAACAACCATGTTACCACTGCTTGATTCAAGGCTACGGATTGAATTGTAGATTGAAGTGGAATTGATACACTTGTTAATCAATATTTCAACATGTTTTGTTTTAACCAATTTAACTTTTGGTTCATGACAAATTTATGGGATATTTGATGCATATTGAATTTCCAACTTTTATACACAATCAAGGATTCAATTAGTTGCATATTTCTCAAAGCTTGTGTTCATAAAATCCCAAGATTTCCAAGATTGCTCTAAAAGTTTTCGTATAAGGACACGAATCAAGTTACATGTTACAACTTGTCAAATCTTGGCATGCAAGTTTCAATCCAAAAGCCAACAAATTCATTCAATATTCAACTTTTCCTTGTCATTCAAGTTCCAAAAGGCTTACTCAATTCAAAATGACATTCAAAAATACCACATAAAGAAGGGTCAAACTTCCAAGTTCAATACTCATTTAACTTTGGTTTGTTCAAATGCTACAAGAGCCCTCAAAATTCAATGCTAATTTGAATATGTGATTTTGAAAATTTCAAACCTTTGCTACAACATTTTCAAGATTACATGCACAAGTACAATCTATGGTCATAAGTTCAAACATACAAGTAAAGACTACATATGCTATGTCTTAATCCTATTTTCTAGTGGACATCTTTGTTTGCTTGCTTCCCATGCTTTGCTCTATCTTCGCCATACTTTTGCTTTCTTGACCAACCTTCCTTCACCACTTCTCCAAGTTTGTGCCGTGGCTCGTGTTCATGAAACAAAACAAAGAAAGAGCTTAGTTAGTAATTATGGACAGATTAACAAGATACAAGTTTCAAAACAATTTTTGTCTCATCATTAGGGAAGTAATTGGGATCAGCTTTATGTTAATTTTGTTTCACATTCATGTTCCAGAATAACCACCCTTTGCAAATCACAACACATAGTTGGTTCACAAAAGAGGTGTGGTTCGAAAACATTATCACCACTAAAGTCAGTAAGTACAAAGTTGCTGTCCTGTAATCAGAAATACATCAATAGCAGCCCAACAAAAGTTCACAGAGTGTTTTAGTCCATCAAATAATGCTGTTAAGCCCAATACACAGAAAATCAAAGCTGGCACTATTGTTTTCTAACTGACAGATCAGAAAACATAATACCTAAGCCCATTTTCGATTCTCAAGGCCCTTATCCCAGTCTGACATCAAAAACCCTAATGGAAAAGACAATATAAAAGCAAAACGCACAGTAATCAAGGGGGGCATAGACAACTGTTCATCTTAAAACCCTAGCCGAAACAAAAAGCAGAACAAAAACAACAGAGCAATATCCATCAGAACCCAGAAATACAACCATGTTCATCATGAACCCAGAAAAGAACTAACAACATTCATCATACCAACAACACTCAAACATAAGCCCAGAACATTCAAAAACAAACATTCAAACTCATCATTTCCCATTAAAACCCCCTTCAGAAATTCGAGATAGCCACGAGAAGAGAGCGGAAAGGTATTACCGCTTAGCAGAAGAGAGGAGGTTATGACCTAACGTGTCGCCATCCTTCTCCTTCCTCGCCTCGCTTTCTTTTGCATTTTCAGCATCGTTATTATCATCATCATCATTTAGAGCTAGGTTTTCCTTCCCTTTTGCAATCTGTAAAACCCAAATCCAAACAATTTTTCAGAAAATCAAAACAGATATTGTGAAATCGTTAATAACTGGGTAAACGGAAATCGCAAGCGAGAGAGATGAGGAACACTAAGAGATCGAGAGCGAAGCCGCAAGTAAGATCGAGAGAGAGAGATGAAATCGCGGTGAGAATCGATGAGCGCTACGATGAGAGGATCGTGAGGGTGGACTAAACGCGGCGAAATCGCAAGCGAGAGAGAGCGGCGGTAAGGGTTCTGCATGGAGGTCGAGAACGAATGTGAGGAGTCGTGAGATGAGGGTTTGTTTGTTTTGATCTGTCATTTAGTAAGAACTAGGATTAGTTTCATTCTAATGAATTTTTATTTTAAACACAGTTCTAGCAATAGTACTAAAAACATTTAAGTTTTTTTAGTAAATTTAATTTTTGTTTTATAAGAGTTAGTTTTAATTTTTATATAATAATTCATTTTATAAAATATAACTTAGTTAGTAAATTAATTTTTGTTTACAAACTAATTTTACTTTTTGTTTTTAAAAATTGATTTAGTTTTCTTTTAGTTAATAAAATACAAAAATAATGAATTGATTTTTGTTTTCATTTTTATATCAAGATTAGTTTTTTTATTTATTTAATTATAGTTAGTATTATTTATTTCTATAGTTCATAGTTTAAAATGGTTTAGAAGGATATTAGTTGCAAGAATGATTGGTCTTGGTGGTTAGTCCAGTGGTGACACTTGTCACCACCGCTTGGTTTATTTCAACCGTGTATACATGTCCATGGTATATATTTTGCACCCTCCCCGATCAAACCATCGATCCGATGAGGTCCAGATCCGACGATCCGTAATGGTGGACCACACTGCATTCATGGAGCATCTCATACAAGATCCAAGAAGATTTTTGGGCTTGGGCTCAGATTGCTATCTACACCTCCATTAAAGCTCCAATCGTGCCCATTTTCAACTTTTCTCTTTAAAATTAATATTATGCAAGTTTTTTTTATTATATAATGATGTATTAAATAATATTTTGGCATATGGTAGTTTTTATTTGTTGAATTACCAATTAAATTGTTAATTGATTTTTCATCAAGTAAAAGAATATCTATACTAATAATTATTTAAATTCGATTTTGTATTGTGTGTTAATTTATTTTTTTTATTTTTCGCTATTACATTGTCCGCTTGCATGTTTATTTCACATTGCACACTCCTCACATTAATATAAAACAACAACGCCTCCGCTCTCTTATTTTTGGTTACCCACACCAAATTTCTAAGGGTCTCATGGTTGGGATGGGCATGGCCATCCTCACGAGGTTAATTAAGGCCTCGTTGCCTTGATTAATCATAACTAAAAATAATTGGTCCATATACCAATCACTATGCACTGTGGTCTCATGATTAATCAAGTCCATATACTTGGTTAACCATAACCCGAAATATCATTTCATTCAACGCAATTTTCAAAATAGTGTTATGGTACTTAATTAAATTGTTAGAGGTTCGCCCAACGATTTAATTAAAAGTGTAAAGTATTTGGGCCATTAGAGGGAAACCCAATGACTCGAATACTTTATTCCATACACTTGAACATTTAAAACACTTTCAAATTAAATTAATTAATTGAATTTGTTTTCAAAAATCAATTTTTCTACAAAAACAAAAAACATAGTGATATGGTATTTAATTAAATTGTTAGAGGTTCGCCCGACGATTTAATTAAAATGTAAAGTATTTGGGCCATTAGAGGGTAACCCAATGACATAAATACTTTATTCCATAATACTTAATAAAAGTGAACTTGGTTTCACCTCACTCCTTTCATAATAAAGATTTTGGATGAGAGAAGATCGGTTGACCTCAATCACCAATCTTGAGTATCGAATCGTTAGAGGATATCCCAACGCTTTGGTACTTGTCATCTACCATTAAAATCAATTCAACTCATTCAAATCCTTTTTCGCTCATATGCGATTATCAAAATCAAAACATTTTCTTCTAAAATCAATACAAACAATCCAAGACATTTTCAACCGAACTACGGAGTTTTGACTTTCCCATTGCACGAGGGAATACGAGGCACGCGGTTTCAAACCGTGTCAAACTCAAAATAATAACAAACAAATCCTTTTCTTATTTCTTATTCATAATTTAGAAATTAGCGATTACACACACACAAACACATTTTGAACTAAATGGGTCCCATCGAGTACGATGGACGTAAGAGGTGCTAATACCTTCTATGAACCGACTTAATTCATATCTTTTGGTCTTGTAGACCCTTTATCCGATTTTGTGGGTTTTATCTATATTTCCCGCTCTTTTAGAACAAATAAAATTAGGTGGCGATTTCATTATTTTTGAAAATTCATTTTAAATGATTTTTTGAAAATCGAGTTGTTTCATTGCGACTTCACGGGGACAAAATTTAAAAACTTTTTGACTAAGCGAGTCAACCCTAGTTTAGTTCTTCTATGTTTGTGTGTTTGTTTATCGCTTTTCTTTATGCTTATCTATTATTTATTTGCTTATTATTCTCTCACACTTTATGTATATTATTTCGTTGATATATTATTATGATGGGAATTCATGGGCATTGTTACATAGATAAGCCCACTACCTGTGCTTCTAGGTCACCTTTTAGGAATAGAGGGGTTATGAGCCTAGGTCCACTTGACTCCATTGTCTTGTTGGCCCGCGAAGACCGCTTAGAGTTGGTTGTTTTAAGGAGGTCATCGTCTAGCATAGACATCAATCTTTAGACAAATGACCTATAACTCTAAGTTTTGTTCATGTTGTCCTAACCGAGACCAAACGCTCAAATGTTGGATTTAGAGCATCCCGTTAAGAGCCGCTTGGGTATACTTTTACAAATACTATCACCACGTAGGCCTCTCGATGATAGTGTTTGTAAAAGGATCCGAGACCCCAAGAAACATTTAGCAAAAACATAAGATTAGCCTTACCCGGAATTGTTGGTAGACGCCAAACCTGACCTACCGATCCTATGAACCAGCTTCTATTTAATTTGCAACATACATTGCATACATTTGCACAAAACCATTTAGCATATAACTTTTATTTTCGTGGAACCTTATAGATTTTGTTGGTGCAGAAGTAAAGGAAGAATGAATTCAACGTGAAGATCGCTCCATGTCTCAAATTCAAAGAACTCAAGTTGGGAAGCCGATAACTCAAAGTGAAAGAATTCCACCACAAGAGAGCTTATTTTGGGAAGAGGTTTAGGAACATCCTAGATCTTTTGACTACCAATGTGGATATGGAAGCTTTGATTGCTCCGCAAAGTACTATGATCCTCCCTTCGATGCTTTACATTCCAAGACTTTCAAATTGTTCCTACAATTGAAGAGTTCGAGAGAATCCTTAATTGGCCTTTGAAGGACGACACCTTTCCTCAACATAGGGAAGACCTCGATAAGGCTAAGGTAGCTGTTGCTTTGTTTCTTCCCGTAGGGAGGTGGCACCTTGGATTACGTATAAAGGTATTCTTAGGCAAAACTTGAAGATAAGTTGTTAAGTTTGAATGTTCAAGACGATACGACTTTCACTCCATACTTGCTTTGCTCATCTTTGGGGTGGTTTTGTTTCCAACTAATGAAATTGGTTACTTGAGCCCGTCCGCTATTGGTGTATTCATGTCAAAGAACCCTGTTCCTGCACTGTTGGCTGATGTTCTTTACCATCTCCATGAGAGAAATCTGAAGAAGCGAGGGGTGGTTCTGTGTTGTTCTCCATTGCTGTACTTATGGTTGACATCTCATATCCCTCAGAGTGGACCGTGGGAGAAGATCCTGAGAAACTTATCTTGGTCTCAAAAATTGGCTTCACTAACAGCCGATGGTGTGATGTGGCATTCTCTGTGTGGGGATTCGTTGATGTTATCACCACCGTGGTGGATATTCTAATGTTCCTTTGATTGGGTCTATGGGTTGCATCAATTATAACCCAAGACTTGCGACAAGGCAATTGGGGTATCCAATGGAGAATGAACCAAGGCTTGAGCACTTGGAAAGCTTCATTGTGCACGAACTTGGTAAAAAGGACCGCAACGAAGTATTGAAGATCCGAAGAGCTTGGGGTCAAATCCATAGGGAAAGCCGAGAGTTAATCAAGAGGGGCGGAATTGATGGAAGATCTTACCGCCAGTGGGTGATAGAGAGAGTCCAAGAAATCAAGCTACCCTACTTTGTAGAGGTACCCTTTGATCATCCCGAACCAGTAATCACTCATGTGCCAATAGAGGAGAATATGAGGCTTCAGGAAATTATCAGAAAGATGGAGGAGGAAAGATTGGAGCTACAAAGCTCTAATTCTCGCATTTTTCTCAGAGCTGAAAATTTGGAGGCCAACCTCAAGGAGGTAAAAGAAGAATTAGAGGGGAGAAGGATACAGAATGAAAAGGATGAAGAGCTCCTGATGAGATGTTCTGAAAACTTGAGGAGTGCTGCAAGTGGGGCAAGGGACCTCCATCGACAATTGAAGACCGCCAAGATCAAAGGGCCAGCTTATCTAGATGAAGAAAAGGCCGTTGAAGAAAAGAGAGCGTTGAAAGCACGTCTCAAAGCAAAGATTTCAAAGTTAGAAGCTTCTCTGGCACGAACCAATAAAATGCTAGAGAATGAGATAACTGCAAAAGAAGAAGTTTGCATCGCCCGAGAATTGGAAGCAATTGAATTAGCTGAAAAAATTCAAGAGCTGAACATTGTGAGGGAAGAAAGAGATAGCAATAGGGATGCTTACGAAGGCCTTAGAGAGCAATGCCAAGGTTGGATTGATGAGATCCAAAAGTCAATCGTCGTTAGATGAAAAGGATGAACTAGTGTCCTTTCTAGAAGAATGTAATGGGCATTTCTATTGAAGTAAGGAAATGGTTGACATGTGTAACCGCTTGATTGTTGACGCACTTGAGACTCGTGTCGGCCCTAGAAGACCTCAAGGCAACCCGATACCTCTGTGAGTGATTTCTCTTCCTTTGTCAAGAGGCGGTGAATGTGTTCAAGGCGGAAACTAGAGATTTGAAGCCTCGTCTGGACAGATTTCTAGTTTTTAGCCACTTATCTTATTTGAATATTTGAATCTAATTATTATTGTAATGATTTAAATTCCAAGATGAATTTTATTGCTCGCTTGAGCTTGAACAAACTTTGTAGTCACAACTAACAATTTGAGTTTCTATGAGATTTCGTTGAATTGCGCTTAATCAGTTTTTTCTAATGTTTATTGTTAACTAACTAGTCTTCAAAGAGTCCCGAAAATAAAATGTACAAAACATATCATGGGCATGCATGCATACTCCCATAGCATATCATACATAAGGTATTGAGATCACCATCTTATGATTTTCTTCTCCATGCATTTAGAGACTATGTGTTTCATCGCTCATCGCTACCCGACAAGAAGTAACTTGAAGAAACCGATGGAGAAGATGGAAGTGACATGGCCGCCCTAGGGACAAGAATGGATACCGTGATAGGGCAATTGATGGAGATAATTCAACATGGCTCGCAACAAGAGGAGTTGAGAGCTCGTTGTGAGGCCTCACTGTAGTCACCATCAAGAAGTCGCCAAGGGAATGTTGTGTCCGAAATTAGCTTGAAGTCAACGCCGGTCTTACGATCTTGCCGGCGAGAACAGTGCTCAAACGGATCATGCTGCGGTGGTTCCTCCTCCGCCTACCCCCACACGCCGCCGCCGTAACTCGTGTTGGTGCCTCCACCAGTGTATGACTATTCAGATCCGATTCTCAAAGATGATGAAGATAACTTTGAGGATTGGTTTTCCAATGTTGAGGAGCCAACCGTCGAGGAAGTTGAAGATGCTCGAGGAGCGCATGCAAGCCTTTGAGAATCGTGGATGTTTTGGTTTCGACATGTCCAACTTGGGATTGGTTCAAGGAGTGAGGATTCCTCCAAAATTTAAAATCCCGTAGCTTTCAAGTACAAGGGCAACTCTTGTCCTAAAACCCACTTGAGGTATTACTATAGAGGATGTCCCGCACACGAAGGATGAGAAGCTCTTAATGCATTTTTTCCAAGATAGTTTGACCGATGGGCCATTGGATTGGTATATGGGCCTTGATAGCTCCTGTGTGCGAACTTGAGAGAGTTGATTGTAGCTTTGTTCAACACTATGGCTTTAACATCGATATGGCGCCACGAGAACCCAGCTGCACAACTTAGCTCAAGAAAACCGAATCTTTCAAGGAGTACGCGCAAAGGTGGCGCGAGGTAGTCTAAAGTTCAACCCCAATGGTGGAACGAGATGGTGGAAATGTTTACCGCACACTAGATGGGCCGATTATGCCTCTTGCATCGACCAAGATTTTCACCGACATGGTGATGTTTGGTGAAAGAGTCGAGATGGGGACTGTTAGGAAAGATTCAAGATGTTGGTACCGACAAGAATCAAGTTGGTGGCGCCAAGAAGTCTTTTGGTGGTTACCAAAAGAAGAAGGAAGGCGAGTCGAGCGACCGATGAGCGAAGAGGAAAGAGAAGCCAGAATTCAATCGCCAAGTTGTCTGTAACTATTCCCGCTAGTGTTCCAAAACAAGAGGTTGCTCCGAGACAATACCAGCCTGCACTCCATGAAGAAGTTTGACCTTGCCAATGTCTTATGAGGTATTCGCCATTTACAAAGTCCGAATATGATTGAATTGCGCCATCTAAAGATTGACCCCGATAACCCATCGGTACTTCAATGCGAATGCCCGCTGTCTCTATCACTCTAATGCTCCGGGGCATTCCATTGAGAATTGCTATGCTTTCAAGCACAAGGTGCGTAATTTACTAGACACCGAGGCAATCAACTTTGGACCTCCTCCCACTCCTAATGTCATTCAAAGACCCTTTACCTCCTCATGGTGGAAATGTCATAATGCATTTATAAGATGGAAGTCTGAACTCGATAATGGATGTTAGTGGTTGACCACCCATTGTGGTGGATAAAGAAGCAATTATTGTTGAAGGAGATTTCTGTTGTGATGATGGTTGTAAACAATGCTTAATTCAAGTTGAAGGTTGTGATAAGTTGAGAGACGAGATTCGCCTGACATCAAGGGACTCTTCAGTTTATCCAGAAAGAACTTGATATGCAGAATGTTGAAGATGAGGTCGACGTGGTCACTATCCCCGTCACTTCTATAAGGATTCCCGTTACAATCCCCGTGCCGACTAAGAAACCTCCTGTGATTATCACTTTGCCAGGTCCAGTACCCTACACTAGCGAAAAGGCTATCCCATGGAATTATGGGTCTGAGTACTACCGTGACGGCAAGAAATTGAATGTGGAGACCTCTGAAGGCAGAAAGTATGATGAAAAGAAGATTGGAAGATATGAGTCTGCAGTGCATGACATTGCAGAAGAAAGTCGGATTACCCGAAGTGGACGAATCTTCTCTCCACCCAATCTAGTTGAGAAAAGTCCTGAAGCTTTGGCCAAGGCTAAAGCAAAAGGGAAAGGAGTCATGATTGGGGGTGAGTCAACACCAAAGATTTCAGAACCTGTTCTGAGCCCTGAGATGACCAAAGATGTTGAAGAACTGATGAGGTATATAAAGAAGAGCGATTACAAGATAATCGACCAGCTCGGCCAGACGCCCGCCAAGATCTCTATCTTAGCTTTGTTGAGGGATTCTGAGCCTCACCGCAATGCTCTTATGCAGCTGTTAGGAACATCCTTCGTTCCCCAAGAGATCTCGGTTAACCAATTTGGAGGCATTGTGAACAATATTTCGGCAAGTAATGGTCTCGGTTTTACTGACTTCGATTTACCTCCCGAGGGAAGGAAGCATAACAAAGCGCTACACGTTTCCGTGGAGATAGCGAGAACTACTTTGTCCCGCATGCTGGTTGACACGGATCATCCTCAATGTTCTTCCAAAGTCTACTCTCTGAAGTTGGATTATGAAGGTGTGCCGAGACCCTGATTTGATAGTTAAGGCGCTTGATGGGTCAAGAGATCGTTGTTTGGTGAGGTGGACCCGCTTATTAAGATAGGCCCATGTGTTTTGATGCAACTTTTTCGTCATGGATATTAATCCTCCCATCGTTGTTTGCTTGGACGCCTCGATTCATGGGGCTGGTGCCGTGACATCCACCTTGCACCAAAAGTTGAAGTTCTTAATTAATGGAAAGGTGGTCACCATTTATGGTGAAGAAGATTATGTCGTCACCATTCGAGCAACTTTCGTATGTTGAAGTTGAAGGAGAGATCCACGAAACTCCATGCCAAGCTTTTGAGGCAGATCACGATAAGATCCCTTTGCAAAAGGTGAAGTCTCCATGGCATCCTACAAGGTGCTCGTGCTATTGTCAAGTCAAGACATCCTCAAGGGTGGGGAAGAGTGCTAGAGCTTCCTACCCGCACGGATAAGAGGGGTTTGGGTTTTGCTCCTGATTGAAGATCTCGCCCCACCCCAATGAGCAAAGGGATGTCTCCTCCGCCAAGTTTGTCAAAGGTGGAATCCATTGAAGATGTTGATGCCATTGATGGTGAAGCGATGGTGACTATGATGTGGACAAGTGGATCTACCCAACCGCTCCGGACGGAGCTTTCAAATTGGCTCTGAAGATGTTGCCGTGGTTACCCGCTTTGAAGAGTAATTTTCTGCTTTTATGTCATTCCATAATTCCTACGTTATGCCCAAGACGAGTGATCATGCCGTAGGGCCACCATGTTTTTAACTTTCAAGTTTATCATTAATGAAGGACGCCCTTTTCGATTCAAATTTTTCTCTTTGTTTTTTCTCGCACTTATTTTTTAAAGGTGACAACATCAAATTTTACTTTCTTTTTATACAAACCTTTGTCTTTTCTTTTTATTTTATTATAAAACAAACTTAATTAAAAATAATAATAAAATAAAATTACCAACAACGCAGATGCGTCCTTCGACGGACCCGGATTTTGTCGACGATGATTCCGCTGTGGCTCATTATGATTTCGACGAACCAATTTATCAAGTCAAGAGGAAGCCAAGAGGACCGTGAATTACCCGAGGAATTAGCCGTGATGTCGAGGCAAGAGGAAAAGGTCATCCAAACCGCACCAAGAGGATCTAGAAGTGGTCAATCGGGAACCGAGGATGCTCGAAAGGAGGTCAAGATTGCAAGATTGAAGATGGAGTTAAGCAAAGCTTGTCGAAATGCTACATGAGTACGTGACATCTTTGCTTGGTCTTATGAAGATATGCCCGGTTAGATAATCGATATCGTTATGCACGAGTTGCCCTCAAAGAAGGCTGCCCACCGAAAGCGAAGCTTCAGAACGCATCCAAATGTCAAGAAAGATCAAAGAAGAGGTTCGTATGATGGAAGCAGTGTTTCCTAAAGGTTGTTTCTTATCCCCATGGGTTGCAAACATTGTACCGTGTCAAGAAAGACGGCAAGGTAAGGATGTGTGTTGATTATAGGATCCGAATAGAGCTAGCCCTAAGGATGACTTCCTCTCCCGCACATTGACATTTTGGTCGATAATACCGCTCAAGCTAAAGTATTCTCCTTCATGGATGGTTTCTCCGCTACAACCGATTAAGATGGCGCCCAATGATATGGAGAAAACTACTTTCATTACGCCGGGAACCTTCTCGCTACAAAGTGATGCCTTTGTTTGAAGAACGCAGGGCAACGATCGGGCTATGGTTACTCTCTTTCATGATATGATGCATAAAGAGATTGAAGTATACGTTGATGATATGATTGCCAAGTCCCGCATGTAAGAAGAACACCGTTCACTTGTTGAAATTATTCAAAGGTTGAGGAAGTTCAGCCGAGGTTGAACCCGAGTAAGTGCACCTTTGGGGTGAGATCAGGGAAACTTTTAGGCTTTATTGTGAGCGAGAAAGGGATCGAGGTTGACCCCGCTAAGATAAAAGCGATACAAGAGATGCCAGAGCCAAGGACAGAAAAAGAAGTGCGAGGTTTCTTGGGAAGACCAATTACATCGCTAGGTTCATTTCTCATCTTACGCCCACCGTGAGCCCATTTTCAAGTCATAAGAAAGAATCCAACCACTGTGGAACGGCGATTGTCGACGGCATTCGACAGATAAAGAGGTACCTACAAGAGCCTCCAATTCTCTCACCCCGTGGAGGGTAGACCGCTGATTATGTACTTGACCGTGTTGGAGAATTCCATGGGTGTGTGCTCGGTCAACATGATGAGACAAAGTAAAAGAGCACGCCATATACTATTTGAGCAAGAAGTTCATGTAATGTGAATCGAGGTATTCATTATTGAGAAGACTTGTTGGCGCTCGCATACGGCAAAACGACTCGCACAAGACATGTTGACTCACACTACTTTTTGATCTCCAAAATGGACCCGATAAAGTATATCTTTGAGAAGCCTCATGTGAAGGATAGCCTGCTGGCAAATGATCCCGATGTAATATGATATCCAATACACTACTCAAGGCTATCAAAGGTAGTGTGGTGGCGATTATCTCGCAAAGAACCATTAGATGATGACTATCACCGATGAAGTTTGAGTTCCCGATGAGGACATTATGTATATCGAGATTGTAACATTCCGTGCCCTCGAAGAGGGACCCGAGCCGGCTCATGGTGGACGATGGCATTCGATGGAGCCTCAAATGCATTGGGAAATGGTGTTAGCGCCATTATCACTTCTCCGTCAGGTTTTCATATTCCATTCACTGCCAGAATCTGTTTCGATTGCACCAATAATGTGGCCGAGTACGAAGCTTGTATTTTTGGGATTGAAGCGCCATTGATCCGAGGATCAAGATCTTAGCAGATATGGAGATTCGCTTGGTAATTAGTCAAATCAATGGAGATTGGGAGACCCGCCATCCGAATTTGATTCCATACCGAGATCATGTCTTGAAGTTGATCCCTTATTTCGACGAGATCACTTTTGATCACATCCCAAGGAAGAGAATAATTTGCGACGCTGGCTACTCGTCATCCATGTTTAAAGTCGATGGGCGAATGATGCCCGCTCTATCACTATAATGAGGTTGATGAGCCTCGCTCGCTATAAGTAGAAGGTGAAGTGATGAAAACCTTGGTTCTATGACATCAAAAGGTATCTCGAGACGAAAGAATACCGATGATGCTTCCATCGTTGATAAGAAGGCTCGCAAGTACTGCCAATTCTTCCTCAATGGCGTGTTGTACAAAAGGAACTATGACTGCTTTTGCTCGATGCGTGGATAGACACGAAGCAAATAAGATTATAGAAGAAATTCATGAAGGTTCCTTCGGACGATTCTAGTGGACACACCATGGCCAAGAAGATCTTGAGAGCGGCTATTATTGGTCCACCATGGAGAATGATCTACAACCATGCCGTAACATGCTACAAATGTCAAAGTACTACCGATAAGGTGCATGTGCCGCTTCTTCATTGAATGTTTTGACTTCTCCATGGCCTTCGCAATGTGGGCATTGATATGATTGGAGAAATTAAGCCCACCGCTCGAATGGACATCGATTCATCCTTGTTGCCATTGACTACTTTACCAAATGGGTTGAGGCAGCATCTTATGCTCGTGTCACTAGACAAGTGGTCACACGCTTCATCAAGCATAATATCATTTGTCGCTATGGGGTTCCCGAGAAGATCATTACTGATAACGGCTCGAATCTCAACAACAAAATGATGAAAGAGTTGTGCGACGATTTCAAGATAAAACATCATAACTCTTCTCCATACCGCCCAAAATGAATGGTGTGTGGAGGCGGCAAACAAAAATATCAAGAAGATTGTATGTAAGATGGTTGTCACTTACAAGGATTGGCACGAGATGCTACCATTTGCCTTACACGGCTACCGCACTTCAATACGCACGTCAACAGGGGCAACTCCCTTCTCCTTGGTATACGGTATGGAAGCAGTCCTACCCGTTGAAGTTGAAATTCCTTCCTTAAGGATTTTAACAGATGTGCAACTCGATGAGGCGGAATGGGTCGTAATAGACTTGACCAATTGAATCTCATCGACGAGAAGAGATTGAAATTATTTGTCATGGACAGCTATACTGTAAGCGTATGAAAAGGGCTTTCGACAAGAATTTTGCCTCCTAATAGTACCGACGTAAGGGGCGTGGGCTCCAAATTATGAAGGACCGATATTGTGAAGAAAGTTTTCCTGAGGAGCTATGTTGCTCGAACTATGGATGGAGAAGATTTCCTCACCCGATCAATGCAGATGTAGTCAAAAATACTGTGATAAAAAGACCCGTTAGGTTGATCGCCTAAGCAAAATAAGGGCATCCCGACGAACCAAGAAGTTTCGGCAAAAGTTAGGATAAATATAAAAGATTGTACACCCGCAAGTCGAAAACCGAAGGGCGGCTTGGGCAAAAAGGGTATCCCGTGGATTGAAAACCAAAGGGCGGTCAGTAAAAATTAGGGATTCAAGGCGAACGACTACAACTGCACGACAACTGCTTTTGGTCATTTTACAATAACTTGATAATCCGAGAGATGGAGGGTCACTAATGGAGCATTTTGCTGACGGATCGATATTGAGGAACGTTGAAGTTGTGAAGGGCATGGCGGATTCAGGATTCGACAAAATCCATGATTTTATTGTCACCTTTTCTTTTAACTTTGATGTATAAGCAATTGCCTCTTTTCAGGATTTGCTTCTTGATGTAAATGCTCATTTACGGGCTAATCAATCAATAAAATTACTTTCATCCAAACTGTGTTTTTCTATTATTTTGTCTCTGTCTTATTTTCATGTTTTTTTTTAACTGTTTTGTTTGCAAAAACGACGTCCGATATTTTTAATAAACTTCGCATATAAAACACCAGTGCCCAACGGCGCGTGGCATAATTTCTGAAGTTACTCGGAATTTCGGGTACACCACATTAACGATTGAAACAGTTGATCTCTGTAGCAGAATTATTTGTTATGTCTCCTGTTTTACATTTTCAATTATGCGAAGGGCACCATGTGCATGGGCTTCACCAACGACAAGGTTTCTTTCTCTCCAACAAGAGTTATCTATGGCATATGTGTGCCCTCAAATGTTATCACTCTTTCGTCGTCGCGGAAGATCGCAAAGAGCGGCTTACGCCAGCAAGATCATTTTCAAAGGCTCACTTGTGCCAGAAGATGTTGTCGACTCCTCTTATGCAAGAGCTCGTAATCCAGAGCTATCGAAATCATAAACTCTACGCAACAAGATCATCATCCCAGATGAATGTCAATCTCTAAGAGTTACTTCCCCAGTGATGTTGATCATTGAAAGAGGATACTTCTATTTTGCAATCCCTTGTCGGAATCCAGACTATCATCTCTTTGACCAAGACCAGATGATTTATATTCAATTCATGAAGGGTTGATGTTCCCTCGGCAGCTCACAATTGCCTTTAGTCCTGGATGAATTATCAAAACATGCATCATTGCATTGCATAGCATAAAAAAAAAACGCGTAGCATTTCTATTGATATGGAGCATTACGCTAAAAAAGTAATAATCTCAAACATGCATCTAAGCATAAGCCAGATTAAAGTGTTTCTCGAGTACCTTTTGCGTCTCCGAAGAAAAGTCTATCCATAAAAAATCCCCAAGTGGTATTCCCAGTCAGAGTTCCCTCAAGAAATTCTTCTTGTTGTTGTCATCTGCATTTTTGACCCTGTGTCGGTCTCTCACATTATTCAGATTCAATTCAATTACCAAGCGTCTTACTTTTTGCAAATTTTTATTCTTGGTATTCTTACCCACGTTTGCCTCTATCGTTAGAGTGTGAGTAAGAGTCGGTGTCTAACCTTTCTTGCTTCTCAATTGTTTGAGTATCCATACTTGGTGTGTGGTAATTCATATAGTTGCCACTCTTGAAAAATTACACCCCGCCTTCGGCCTGAGGGATATTGTATTTCTTGCATATTTGCAAACTTTCGAAGTCCAACGTAGCTCAGCAATCCTTGCTATAGTCTCTTTTTGGTTGGCCTATTTCCCCGTGAATTCGTCTTCGATCGACGATTTTACCATTCCATATATTTTCTCCCCAGTGAGTCTGCTCCAGTCGGTCTCTTTCTTGTGTGTGTCTAATATCTTTACTCGATATACCTCGTCTGTTCTCATTTTTGATCCGCAAGCAACTTATTGAAGTATGCTCGCTCCAAAGATCTATGAGTTCTTGCCTTTCTGATTCCAAGCAACTTATTGAAGTATGCTCGCTCCAAAGGTCTGTCTGGTTTCGTTTTTTTTGATCATGCAACTTATTAAAGTATGCGCTGCTCCAAAGATCTATCTGTTCTCATTTTTGATCTGATGCAACTTATTGAAGTATGCTCGTTCCAAAGATCTATGAGTTCTTACCTTTCTGGTCTGCGAAGCAACTTATTGAAGTATGCTCGTTCCAAAGGTCTGATTGGTTTCGTTTTTGATCTGCGATGCAACTTATTAAAGTATGCTGCTCCAAAGATCTATCTCGTTTCATTTTGATCGCATGATGCAACTTATTGAAGTATGCGCTGCCCAAAGATCTATGAGTTCTTACCTTTCTCGATCTCGAAGCAACTTATTGAAGTATGCTCGCTCCAAAGGTCTGATTGGTTTCTTTTGATCGCGATGCAACTTATTGAAGTATGCTCCAAAGATCTCCCGTTTCATTTTTGATCTCGATGCAACTTATTGAAGTATGCTGCCCAAAGATCTATGAGTTCTTACCTTTCTCGATTCAAGCAACTTATTGAAGTATGCTCGCTCCAAAGGTCTGATTGTTTCGCTTTTGATTCATGATGCAACTTATTGAAGTATGCTGCTCCAAAGATCTACCGTTCTCATTTTGATCTCGATGCAACTTATTGAAGTATGCGCTCCAAAGATCTATGAGTTCTTACCTTTTCTGATTCCAAGCAACTTATTGAAGTATGCTCGTTCCAAAGATCTATCAGCTTTCATTTCTAGTCTGCAAAGTCGCTTATTTAAGCGCATTCGTTTCTCGATGTACTGAAATCTTTTACAAAAAAAAAATCATCACAAAAAAATAGAAAAATTAAAAATTATCAAAAAATTGAAAATCCGAAAAAAACATAAACATTTATACTTGTTCTTCGGAGCGCAAATTTTTGGGTTCTTTGAGTATTTAATCTTCTTCTACCTTGAAAGTTCAAAAGGCTAGCGCCAATTTCACTTTCAGGTTTAAGACGATTAAATAGGGGCAACTGTTGCACCCCAAAATTTGCCCTCCTATCTCGATTTTATCTGGTTTAGGCTTCGCATTCATCATGACACTCACATGCATTCATACCACTGGTTCTAAGATTACGGGTTGGAGCTGATTCCCAAAGATTTCTCTTTGAGCAAGCGTGGTGCTTTCAACCAATCTGAGATATTTGAAAACGATGAGGTTTAATATTAAATCTTATCCGTTCATATCTATCGGGTTTCAGGGCTTGGTGTTCGATTGTTGAATTGAATGGTCTGTTCTTGAGGGAGCTACGGAAGTCTGGTTATTTTGAATATCATTACCTCCCGATTCAAGAGATCAATTCACCACGAGTTTGGGTTTTGTTGTTGTTTCGAGTTCATTGTTCAAGATGTAAAAGGGTGGACTATGATTATCCGTTCATTGATCAACAATTCCAGTTCTAGTGCATTTGGTTTGATCGTCAACTTTATTCGTTTCTTGGTGATAGTTGATATATGTGAAAATTTTCATCCAGAGGGCTTGTTTACAAGATTTACGAACGTCAAACTGCCGCATGTTGAGATCTTTTCCTATCGCGTCCATCGCTCGCAAAATTCAAGACATTCATTGAAATATTAGAAGTTCCTTTTTGAAATTCGTTGGTTTCAAATCCTTTTTCTGCTACCAAATATGTTTCGACTTATGGATGCGGTGACAATACCATTAATTTCAAGTGGAAACTATCACCTTTTTTAAAGGAAATTATGGAATCGCTAAATTGACCAAGGTTTGGAATCAAGGATGTTATTTGAAATTTAGAGTTAGTTTTAATTCTCTGTTTCAAGTGGCAAAGGCTCCGAATTTCTACATGAACGGATCAACATGAAGGCTTTGTGGTCGGGAAATTCAAAGAATTTGAGTATTTGTTTAAATCACCATCAAACCATTTTCGCATTTAGAATTTAATTCTCAAGTTTCATATTAGAGGATTCAAGTTCTAAGATTACAACAACCATGTTACCACTCGTTTGATTCAAGGCTACGGATTGGAATTGTAGATTGAAGTGGAATTGGATACACTTGTTAATCAATATTTCAACATGTTTTGTTTTAACCAATTTAACTTTTGGTTCATGACAAATTTATGGGATATTTGATGCATATTGAATTTCCAACTTTTATACACAATCAGGATTCAATTAGTTGCATATTTCTCAAAGCTTGTGTTCATAAAATCCCAAGATTTCAAGATTGCTCTAAAAGTTTTCGTATAAGGACACGAATCAAGTTACATGTTACAACTTGTCAAATCTTGGCATGCAAGTTTCAATCCAAAAGCCAACAAATTCATTCAATATTCAACTTTTTCCTTGTCATTCAAGTTCCAAAAGGCTTACTCGAATTCAAAATGACATTCAAAATACCACATAAAGAAGGGTCAAACTTCCAAGTTCAATACTCATTTAACTTTGGTTTGTTCAAATGCTACAAGAGCCCTCAAAATTCAATGCTAATTTGAATATGTGATTTTGAAAATTTCAAACCTTTGCTACAACATTTTCAAGATTACATGCACAAGTACAATCTATGGTCATAAGTTCAAACATACAAGTAAAGACTACATATGCTATGTCTTAATCCTATTTTCTAGTGGACATCTTTGTTTGCTTGCTTCCCCATGCTTTGCTCTATCTTCAGACCATACTTTTGCTTTCTTGACCAACCTTCCTTCACCACTTCTCCAAGTTTGTGCCGTGGCTCGTGTTCATGAAACAAAAACAAAGAAAGAGCTTAGTTAGTAATTATGGACAGCATTAACAAGATACAAGTTTCAAAACAATTTTTTGTCTCATCATTAGGGGGAAGTAATTGGGATCAGTTTATGTTAATTTTGTTTCACATTCATGTTCCAGAATAACCACCCTTTTGCAAATCACAACACATAGTTGGTTCACAAAAGAGGGTGTGGTTCAGAAAACATTATCACCACTAAAGCTGCTGCAAGTACAAAGTTGCTGTCCTGTAATCAGAAATACATCAATAGCAGCCCAACAAAAGTTCACAGAGTGTTTTAGTCCATCAAATAATGCTGTTAAGCCCAATACACAGAAAATCAAAGCTGGCACTATTGTTTTCTAACTGACAGATCAGAAAACATAATACCTAAGCCCATTTTCGATTCTCAAGGCCCTTATCCCAGTCTGACATCAAAAACCCTAATGGAAAAGACAATATAAAAGCAAAACGCACAGTAATCAAGGGGGGCATAGACAACTGTTCATCTTAAAACCCTAGTAAACAAAAAGTAACAAACAACAAGAGCAATATCCATCGTAACCTGTAAATACAACCATGTTCATCATGAACCGTAAAAGAACTAACAACATTCATCATACCAACAACACTCAAACATAAGCCCAGAACAATCAAAAACAAACATTCAAACTCATCATTTCCCATTAAAACCCCCTTCAGAAATTCGAGATAGCCACGAGAAAGAAGAGAGCGGAAAGGTATTACCAGTTTAGCAGAGAAGAGAGGAGGTTGCGGACCTAACGTGTCGCCATCCTTCTCCCTTCCTCGCTCCGCTTTTGCTTTTGCATCATATTATCATCATCATCATTTAGAGCTAGGTTTTCCTTCCCTTTTGCAATCTGTAAAACCCAAATCCAAACAATTTTTCAGAAAATCAAAACAGATATTGTGAAATCGTTAATAACTGGGTAAACGGAAATCGCAAGCGAGAGAGATGAGGAACACTAAGAGATCGAGAGCGAAGCCGCAAGTAAGATCGAGAGAGAGAGAGATGAAATCGCGGTGAGAATCGATGAGCGGCGCCGATGAGAGGATCGGTGAGGGTGGACGGAAACGCGGCGAAATCGCAAGCGAGAGAGAGCGGCGGTAAGGGTTCTGCATGGAGGTCGAGAACGAATGTGAGGAGTCGTGAGATGAGGGTTTGTTTGTTTTGATCTGTCATTTAGTAAGAACTAGGATTAGTTTCATTCTAATGAATTTTTATTTTAAACACAGTTCTAGCAATAGTACTAAAAACATTTAAGTTTTTTTAGTAAATTTAATTTTTGTTTTATAAGAGTTAGTTTTAATTTTTATATAATAATTTATTTTATAAAATATAACTTAGTTAGTAAATTAATTTTTGTTTACAAACTAATTTTACTTTTTGTTTTTAAAAACTGATTTAGTTTTCTTTAGTTAATAAAATACAAAAATAATGAATTGATTTTTGTTTTCATTTTAATATCAGTATTAGTTTTTTTATTTATTTAATTATAGTTAGTATTATTTATTTCTATAGTTCATAGTTTAAAAATGGTTTAGAAGGATATTAGTTGCAAGAATGATTGGTCTTAGATAGTCCAGGTGGTGACACTTGTCACCACCTGTTTGGTTTATTTCGAAATCTGGTGTATACATGTCCATGGTATATATTTTGCACCCTCCTGCATCAAACCATCAGATCTGATGAGGTCCAGATCCGACGATCCAGAATGGTGGACCACACTCTGCATTCATGGAGCATCTCATACAAGATCCAGCAGCATTTTTGGGCTTGGGCTCAGATTGCTATCTACACCCTCCAGATTAAAGCTCCAATCAGGCCCATTTCTCAACTTTTCTCTTTAAAATTAATATTATGCAAGTTTTTTTTATTATATAATGATGTATTAAATAATATTTTGGCATATGGTAGTTTTTTATTTGTTGAATTACCAATTAAATTGTTAATTGATTTTTCATCAAGTAAAAGAATATCTATACTAATAATTATTTAAATTCCGATTTTGTATTGTGTGTTAATTTATTTTCTTTTATTTTTCGCTATTACATTGTCCGCTTGCATGTTTATTTCGTGATTGCACACTCCGCTCTCACATTAATATAAAAACAACAACGCCTCCGCTCTCTCTCTTATTTTTGGTTACCCACACCAAATTCTCTAAGGGTCTCATGGTTGGGGATGGGCATGGCCATCCTCACGAGGTTAATTAAGGCCCTCGTTGCCTTGATTAATCATAACCCGAAAAAATAATTGGTCCATATACCAATCACCATGCACCAGGGTCTCATGATTAATCAAGTCCATATACTTGGTTAACCATAACCCGAAATATCATTTCTCTACGTCCAACGCCGCAATTTTCAAAATAGTGTTATGGTACTTAATTAAATTGTTAGAGGTTCGTCCAACGATTTAATTAAAAATGTAAAGTATTTGGGCCATTAGAGGGAAATCCAATGACTCGAATACTTTATTCCATACACTTGAACATTTAAAACACTTTCAAATTAAATTAATTAATTGAATTTGTTTTCAAAAATCAATTTTTCTACAAAAACAAAAAAAACATAGTGATATGGTATTTAATTAAATTGTTAGAGGTTCGCCCGACGATTTAATTAAAATGTAAAGTATTTGGGCCATTAGAGGGTAACTCAATGACATAAATACTTTATTCCATAATACTTAATAAAAGTGAACTTGGTTTCACCTCACTCCTTTCATAATAAAGATTTTGGATGAGAGAAGATCGGTTGACCTCAATCACCAATCTTGAGTATCGAATCGTTAGAGGATATCCCAACGTTTTGGTACTTGTCATCTACCATTAAAATCAATTCAACTCATTCAAATCCTTTTTCGCTCATATGCGATTATCAAAAATCAAAAACATTTTCTTCTAAAATCAATACAAACAATCCAAGACATTTTCAACCAGAACTACGGAGTTTTGACTTTCCCATTGCACGAGGGAATACGTAGGCACACGGTTTCGAAACCGTGTCAAACTCAAAATAATAACAAACAAATCCCGTTTTCTTATTTCTTATTCATAATTTAGAAATTAGCGATTACACACACACAAACACATTTTGAACTAAATGGGTCCCATCGAGTACGATGGACGTAAGAGGTGCTAATACCTTCCTTGTAACCGACCCCGAATTCATATCTTTTGGTCTTGTAGACCATTTTATCCGATTTTGTGGGTTTTATCTATATTTCCGCTTTTTTAGAACAAATAAAATTAGGTGGCGATTTCATTATTTTTGAAAATTCATTTTAAATGATTTTTTGAAAATCGAGTTGCTCGTGTAAGAGTGGCTTGGGAGGACCATTGATGGAAATGTTACTTGGGAGCGGAGAGTCGATGAAGGACTCGATCCTCAACTATTCGTTCGAGGTATGTTTTCGAGGACGAAAACTCTTTAAGTTGGGAGAGTTGTGACACCTTAAAATAATTCGTAATTAAATAATTATGATTTTAATTATTAAATTAATTGAGAGCATAGTTTATTTAATATATTGAATTATTGAAATTAATTATGGAATTAATTGAGAATGGGAAATAAATAAGTATTTTATTTATGTTAAAAGGAATAAAAGGAATAAAATAAGGAAAAGAGGAAAATAGATTCATTTTTGAGAAAACAAGACTACGTGAGAAGTGGAAGAGGAAAGAAGAAGGAAAACCTAGAAGTGTCGAATCTCAAGAACCCACAAGGTAAGGGTGATTTCGATTGATTATGGCTTATTATGGGTTTGATGTTGATATAGGGTATAGCATGTTAGAGAATTGTGTTTGTGAATTTATAGGGTTTCATGAATGTGTCCCTATAGGTGTCAGATTGTGTCAGAATGTATAGATTAATGGATCTGCAAGATGTAGGATTATTACTGACGAGTAAAACATGTTATATTGTGTGTTATTGATGATGAATGAGTGATTTTATGGTGTTGGAATACATGGGTACGTTTTGGAATGAATGAGAAATGACTTTGGGGAAATAAGCTGTCAAAAACTAGATTTTTGGGTCTGATGGTCGTGGGAACCGGTTCCCCAGTGGGAGAACCCGGGTTCCAGCTTTTAAATGGTATTTTGAACTCAGGAACCGGTTCCTGTGTGGGAGGAACCGGGTTCCACGTTACTTTTTCCAGAAAAACTGAAAATATTTTCTGGGAACCGGTTCCCTACCTGGAGGAACCGGGTTCCCCATACATTTTTCCAGGGGCTTATTTTTTGAATTGTGGGAACCGGTTACTCCCAGGGAGGAACCGGGTTCCACTGAAATATTTTTAAAAATTTCCAAAACTTCAAAAATTCATAACTTTCAAACCGTAAGTCCTTTTTGAGCGCCGTTTTGGACGTTATTTCCTAAATTTTATGCTCTACCTTATGAAATGAAAATATTTTAGAAAACTTGAAATTATTTTGAAAAGGGGTTGGATTTCGAAATAAATGAATTTTTAACAGACACATAAGGATGTATGTGTAGTAGAGGAACCTTGGTGATGAGGACACTGGTAATGTGTAGGTGTAATAGCATGTTTATGCTAAGGTTAGATGTATGCATGATTGGTGGATGTATCATGTTGATTGGTTTGCATGTTTATGCTGATGTTGATTGTATGCATGATTGGTTGAGATATCATGTTGGATGGTTGTTTCAGTTATGTTGAATTGATGTATTACATAGACTGATTAATGTTGCATGCTATTGATGTGCGTGCATATGCATTGTTTTGGTGAAGTTAATTCCCATTGTGCGGAATTTGACTTGGATTGCCAATAACCGATACCCGAGTGAGGATGGTGGTTAGTCGGATTCGTATCCGAGTGGTTCGGACGAATCGATGGTACTGATCCGCTGATAATGGATCGTGTTGGGTGACTTGGTCACGAAGTCGGTACCGCATGCATTGAGTCTGATTTGTGTTGTATGGAATTGTAACATGTTAGGATGTTTTCCGTTGTTGCAATTCTTTTATTGATTACTGATTATGCATGATGAATTATATGGTTATGATTGTGCGTTGGATTCTGAATGGTGTTAAGTGGTGGAATAATATGCTTGTATTATATTATTGATTGAAAGACTTATAATGTGCTTTAATTATGAGAAGTCTCACCTTACTTTACCATTTCGATTGAATTAGCAACGAGGAGTCGGTGAGGATGGCTCTAGAGCTTATCTTTTAGTCCGTGTGTCGCTGCATGCTCGATTAGATTGTAACATGGGAACGCTTAGTTAAGAGAATCAGTATTGTTTAAGAGTTTAGATTTGAATTCCTTGAGAACTATGATGTTTATTTAAATTGATTGATTTTGGTATTTCCGCTGTGTAAGACATGGTCTTATGATGATTTGAATTGTTGGATGATGATCCTCAGTGTAGCATGGCTACTGTTTGATGAAGTTGTTTTTAATTATTAATTGTGACATCCCGTATTATACCGTGTTAACTCTGATTAAAGATGATTTAGATATTAATGTAATTAATATATTCGGGGTATTTAGATGGGGTGTTACAATAGTGGTATCAGAGCATAGTCGGTCTTGTCCTGTGTCGTTATCCCTTTAGTATACGACTAGTGTGAAGTGACACTGTCGATACTTGTGTGCTGATGTAAATTGTTTTGTTATGTTACAAGGACAATGGCCGGAAGAGGTAACGGAAGGAATGATGATGCCATTGCTGAGGCTTTGGGAATGTTGGCTGGAGTGCTCGGAGGGAATCAGCAGGGAGCTGTGATTGGTGCTGACAGACAATTGGGGAATTTTCAGAGGAATAATCCTCCATTGTTCAAGGGCACGCATGATCCCAAGGTGCTCGTGGTTGAAGGAAATCGAGAGGATCTTCGAGTGATTGACGGCAGAGGGGTCAAGGTGAGATATGGAACACATGTTATCGAGGAAGTCGATGACCGTGGGTTGCTACCGAGCTGAACTAGAAGAAGATGGTGTTGCATTGAATGGGCTGTGTCGTGAGAGCTTTTCTCGAGGAGGTATTTTCCAAGATGTCGAGGTAAGAAGGAGATTGAGTTTTTGAACCTGCAGGTAACAAGACTGTCAGTGAGTATGCTTCAAAGTTTTCTGAGTTAGCAAAGTATTATGCTCATTACCCCAACGATGCAGATGGAGAATTTTCCAAATGTATCAAGTTTGAGAATGGTCTTCGTGACGAGATTAAGCAGGTATTCGCATCGCCGATCCGAAGATTTTTCGATCCGTTGATTGTAGTAGAATTCTTGAGGAGGATCTTGCTAACACTAAGTCGAATGCTCGAGGGTATGTTGATAGGAAAGGTAAGCAACAGATGGATCGTGGTAAGCCTTATGATAGGAATAGTCAGAGATCCGGAGGTTGGAAGAAGTCTGGTGGAGGAGATTCTAGTTCTTCCGCTAGGTGCTATAAGTGTGGTGAGACAGACATCGATGGTGGACCTGTAAGAGCAATGATAAGAAGTGTTTCAAGTGTGAAAGTTCGCCATGTGGCCAATGACCGCAGAGTGAAAGGGGTGACTTGCTACAACCGTGGTGAAGAGGGTCATACTGGCCCCGCACAAAACCCAAGAAAGAGCAAGTCGGTGGTAAAGTGTTTGCATTGTCCGGATCGTAAACTAAACCGATGATCGGCCGATTAAAGGTACATGTTTTATTAATGGCATACCTTTGATTGCGATTATTGATACGGAGCTACGACTTTTATTGCGTTAGATTGTGCTAAGAGATTGAATTTGGAAATTTCTAATATGGATGGAAGTATGGTTATTGATACCCCGCCGGGATCGACTACTTGTATGTTTGTAGGAATTGTCCCTCGTGATTTTTGATAGGGTTTCGTATGGATTTAGTGTGCCTACCGCTAGAACAACTTGATATCATCCTTGGAATGAACTGGTTGGAATTCAACCAGTTCATATCAACTGCTTTGAGAAGACGGCATTTTCCTCAAGAGGTTAAGATCGAAAGTGAGATTATGTCAGTAAAGCAGATGAATCTAGCTGTGAAAGATGGTGCAGTGGTGTTTATGTTGTATTCCGCGATTGAAGCGAAGGGAAAGGCAAAGAGTGATGGATTGCCAGTGGTGAATGAATTTCCAGAGGTGTTTCCAGAAGACGTTAGTGAATTGCCACCTGAGAGAGAGGTAGAATTTACTATAGATTTGATTCCTGGAACTAGTCCGGTGTCGATGGCGCCTTATCGCATGTCGGCATCTGAATTAGCTGAACTGAAGAAGCAGTTAGAGGAATTGCTTGAGAAGAAGTTTATTCGTCCGAGTGTGTCGCCGTGGGGTGCTCCGGTGTTATTGGTTAAGAAGAAGGAAGGTTCAATGAGGTTATGTGTTGACTACCGACAGTTGAATAAAGTTACAATCAAGAATCGTATCCTTGCCGAGGATTGATGATTTGATGGATCACTCGCTGGAGCATGTGTGTTTAGTAAGATTGATCTCGAGGTCCGGATATCATCGATTCGTGAAGTCGAGGATATTCAAAACCGCATTTAGAACGAGGTATGGACATTACGAATATTCGTTATGCCGCTTTGAGTTACTAACGCACCCGTGTTTTCATGGAGTATATGAACAGGATATTTCACCCATATCTTGACAAGTTTGTAGTAGTGTTCATTGATGATATTCTGATTTATTCGAAAAGCGATGAGGAGCATGCAGAACATCTCAGAGTTGTATTGGAATTGCTGAAGGAAAAGAAACTTTATGCGAAATTGTCCAAGTGTGAATTCTGGTTAGAGGAGGTGAGTTTTCTTGGTCATGTAATTTCCAAGAATGGAATTGCTGTGGATCCTACGAAAGTAGAAGCGGTGTCTCAGTGGGAAGCGCTGAAGAATGCTTCGGAGATCCGTAGTTTTCTGGGTCTTGCAGGTTATTATCGGAAGTTTATAGAAGGATTTTCCAAACCATGCTACTATTGACTAAGTTGACCAGAAGGGTCGATATTTGTTTGGGATGTTGAATGAGAAAGGATTTCAAGAGCTGAAGAGGAGGTTGACAAGTGCTCCAATCTTGATTTTGCCAGATCCGACTAAGTCTTTTGTGGTATATTGTGACGCATCATTAATGGGATTGGGTGGTGTTGATGCAAGATAAGGTGTTGTGGCTTATGCTTCATGACAGTTGAAAGTGCATGAAAGGAATTATCCGACCCATGATTTGGAGTTGGCAACTGTTGTGTTTGTTTTGAAGTTGTGGAGACATTATTTATATGGTTCTCGGTTTGAGGTATTCAGTGATCATAAGAGTCTGAGGTATCTCTTTGATCGTAAAGAGTGAACATGAGACGTAGAAGATGGTTAGAATTCCTAAAGGATTATGATTTCTTTGAATTACCATCCCGTAAAGCAAACGTGGTTGCAGATGCTTTAGTAGAAAGTCTTGCACATGTCGATGTTGATGGTTCGTGAGTTAGATTTGGTTGAGCAGTTCAGATCTGAGTTTGGTTTGTGAAACTACTCCGAATAGTGTGAAATTGGGTATGTTGAAGCTGACTAGTGGTATTCTGGAAGAGATTAGAAATGGGCAAAAATCTGATGTTGGTTTAGTTGATAAGTTGACATTGATCAACCAAGGTCAAGGAGGCGAGTTCCGAATTGACGAGAATGGTGTTATGA
Source organism: Vicia sativa (assembly GCA_021764765.1). Classification (NCBI taxonomy): domain Eukaryota; kingdom Viridiplantae; phylum Streptophyta; class Magnoliopsida; order Fabales; family Fabaceae; genus Vicia; species Vicia sativa. The sequence continues at coordinate 33,759,931 of CM038795.1, read as the reverse complement.
GATTTGGTGATCGGGTGTGTGTTCCGGATGTTGCCGAGATTAGGAAGAGCATTTTGGAAGAAGGACATCGTAGCGGGTTGAGTATTCATCCTGGTGCTACCAAGATGTATCATGATTTGAAAAAGTTGTTTTGGTGGCCTGGAATGAAGAAGGAAATTGCTGAGTTTGTGTATGCTTGTTTGATTTGTCAGAAGTCAAAAATCGAGCATCAGAAACCATCAGGATTGATGGAACCGTTGTATGTTCCAGAATGGAAGTGGGATGGAATCTCAATGGATTTTGTGTCTGGTTTGCCGAGGACAGCTAAGAATTGTGATTCTATCTGGGTGATTGTGGATAGGTTGACAAAATCTGCTCATTTTATTCCGATAAGAATGGATTATCCGATGGAGAGACTAGCAGAGTTGTATGTCGAAAAGGTTGTGAGTTTGCATGGTATTTCGTCTAGCATTGTGTCGGATCGAGATCCGAGGTTTACATCTAAGTTCTGGACAGGATTGCAGGAAGCTTTGGGTACCAAGTTGCGGTTGAGTTCCGCTTATCATCCGCAGACAAATGGTCAGACGGAAAGAACGATTCAGTCGTTGGAAGATTTGCTGAGAGCTTGTGTGTTAGAGAAGGGTGGAACTTGGGATAGCTATCTGCCATTGATTGAGTTTACCTACAACAATAGCTTTCACTCGAGTATTGGTATGGCTCCGCTTGAGGCATTGTATGGTAGGAGGTGTCGACACCATTGTGTTGGTATGAAACCGAGAGAATGCCGTGATTGGACCGAAATTGTTCAAAGAAACTTCGAAAAGATTAAGATGATTCAGAGAAGATGAAGACTTCTCGTAGTCGCCGTAAGAGTTATCATGATAAGAGGAGGAAAGACCTTGAGTTCAAAGAAGGAGAGCATGTGTTTATGGGTTATCCGATGATCGGAATTGGTCGAGCCTTGAAGTCAAGAAAGTTGACTCGATTTATTGGTCCTTTCGATTACCAAGAGAGTGGGAAGGTTGCATATCGATTGCTTTGTCGCCACTTGCGAATCTGCATGATGTTTTCATGTGTCTCACCGAGGAAGTACATTACCGATCCGTCTCATGAGATTCGGTAGATGACATACGTGCACGGAGAATTTGACGGTGGAAGTGACTGCGCAATTGAGGATCGGAAGTTGAAACAAATATGGGCAAAGAGATTGCATTGGTAAGAGTGGCTTGGGAGGACCAAATGATGGAAATGTTACTTGGGAGTCGGAGAGTCGATGAAGGACTCAGATCCCGAACTATTCGTTCGAGGTATGTTTTCGAGGACGAAAACTCTTTAAGTTGGAGAGTTGTGACACCCCGAAAATAATTCGGTAATTAAATAATTATGATTTTAATTATTAAATTAATTGAGAGCATAGTTTATTTAATATATTGAATTATTGAAATTAATTATGGAATTAATTGGAGAATGGGAAATAAATAAGTATTTTATTTATGTTAAAAGGAATAAAAGGAATAAAATAAGGAAAAGAGGAAAATAGATTCATTTTTGGAGAAAACAAGACTACGTAGAAGTGAGAAGAGGAAAAGAAGAAGGAAAACCTAGAAGTGTCAGAATCTCGAAGAACCCACAAGGTAAGGGGTGATTTCGATTGATTATGGCTTATTATGGGTTTGATGTTGATGATATAGGGTATAGCATGTTAGAGAATTGTGTTTGTGAATTTATAGGGTTTCATGAATGTGTCCCTATAGGTGTCAGATTGTGTCAGAATGTATAGATTAATGGATCTGCAAGATGTAGGATTATTACTGACGAGTAAAACATGTTATATTGTGTGTTATTGATGATGAATGAGTGATTTTATGGTGTTGGAATACATGGGTACGTTTTGGAATGAATGAGAAATGACTTTGGGGAAATAAGCTGTCAAAAACTAGATTTTTGGGTCTGATGGTCGTGGGAACCGGTTCCCCAGTGGGAGAACCCGGGTTCCAGCTTTTAAAATGGTATTTTTGAACTCAGGAACCGGTTCCTGTGTGGGAGGAACCGGGTTCCACGTTACTTTTGCCAGAAAAACTGAAAATATTTTCTGGGAACCGGTTCCCTACCTGGAGGAACCGGGTTCCCCATACATTTTTCCAGGGCTGTGATTGTGGGAACCGGTTACATTCCTGTGGAGGAACCGGTTCCACCGAAATATTTTTAAAAATTTCCAAAACTTCAAAAATTCATAACTTTCAAACCGTAAGTCCTTTTTGAGCGCCGTTTTGGACGTTATTTCCTAAATTTTATGCTCTACCTTATGAAATGAAAATATTTTAGAAAACTTGAAATTATTTTGAAAAGGGGTTGGATTTCAAATAAATGAATTTTAATGTACATAAGGATGTATGTGTAGTAGAGGAACCTTGGTGATGAGGACACCGTAATGTGTAGGTGTAATAGCATGTTTATGCTAAGGTTAGATGTATGCATGATTGGTGGATGTATCATGTTGATTGGTTTGCATGTTTATGCTGATGTTGATTGTATGCATGATTGGTTGAGATATCATGTTGGATGGTTGTTTCAGTTATGTTGAATTGATGTATTACATAGACTGATTAATGTTGCATGCTATTGATGTGCGTGCATATGCATTGTTTTGGTGAAGTTAATTCCCATTGTGCGGAATTTGACTTGGATTGCCAATAACCGATACCCGAGTGAGGATGGTGGTTAGGCCGGATTCAGATCCGAGTGGTTCGGACGAATCGATGGTACCGTATCCCGCTGATAATGGATCGTTGGGTGACTTGGTCACAAGTCGGCACCGCATGCATTGAGTCTCAGATTTGTGTTGTATGGAATTGTAACATGTTAGGATGTTTTCCAGGTTGCAATTCTTTTATTGATTACGATTATGCATGATGAATTATATGGTTATGATTGCGTTGGATTCGAATGGTGTTAAGTGGAATAATATGCTTGTATTATATTATTGATTGAAAGACTTATAATGTGCTTTAATTATGAGAAGTCTCACCCTTACTTTACCATTTCAGATTGAATTAGCAAATGAGAGTCGGTGAGGATTGCTCTAGAGCTTATCTTTTAGTCCGTGTGTCAGTGTCATGCTCTGATTAGATTGTAACACTGGGGAACGCTTAGTTAAGAGAATCAGTATTGTTTAAGAGTTTAGATTTGAATTCCTTGAGAACTATGATGTTTATTTAAATTGATTGATTTTGGTATTTCACTGTAAGACATGGTCTTATGATGATTTGAATTGTTGGATGATGATCCTCAGTGTAGCATGGCTACTGTTTGATGAAGTTGTTTTTAATTATTAATTGTGACATCCCGTATTATACCGTGTTAACTCTGATTAAAGATGATTTAGATATTAATGTAATTAATATATTCGGGGTATTTAGATGGGGTGTTACAACGGTGGTGTGGGTTAAGGAACAGAGGTTGTTGGCACGGTGAAGGTTACAGTGAAGAAGGGTCTTCAGTGAAGAGAGAGTTTTTGGTTGGAGGAGGAAACGGCGGGTGTCACGAAGAAGAAGAGAGATTTTTTTTATAATTTTGTTCTTTTTCATCAGCCTCCCTGTTTCCGTTTTCTTTCAAATTCGCCTCCTTTGTAACAATATAACACACACATATATATATATATAACATAATTAGGGTTAAACAATATTTTTAAAATGCCAAAATTGCCCTTCATGATAAATTAGGCCACAAAAATGGATTGGGTAAAAAATAACAAGTCCAATAATATTTGTTTTGATTTTTTTTGAGATAAAAAGTGGACACCTAAAATTGTCGAAAATGGTAAAACTTCGGACAATAAATTATCCGAAAAATAATATGAACACATTAAAATAAACTACGAGTCTTGTAAATTAAAGAAAATTATTGAAATGGTTAAAATTAAAATAAAATGATAATAAAGAATACCCGATTTTAAAATACTTACAGCTTAAATACGAGTCTTCAAACAGATCGAAAAATTAGGAGAACACATTTTCATGATCTACGCGACACGAGATTCACAAAGCAGGAGTAAAAATGAAAACTTGAAATATTTTCTCCGCTAATTTTCGTGACAAGATCGAATTGCTTTTAATAAATTGCTTATAAAATCGAAATATCGATATCACCGACATATAAATAATTTAAAAACCAATGCAATAAACAGAGAGAGAGGTAAAAATGCATGAAGTAACATAACAGGTGTTTTACAACTAAAAACGATGCAAACATCAATTTAAACTAACTTTTGGTCAATTTAAATACGACGAAATGATGCAAATGCAATGTGTGAATGACTGTTTTTTTTAATTTTAAATATAATGCAAGTAGAAAAATAGCAGGGTAAAATTTGGGGTACAACAGTTGCCCCTATTTAAATATCTTCAACCAGATGATATGAAGATGATCAAGCTTCATATTATCGCAGTGGAAGATAATTAAATATCAAAAACCCAAAATTTTGCCCTGAGATGCAATGGGCATGATGAACGACATATGAAGAGAATGCGATGAATGCAATATTTTTTTTTTACATATATATATATTTTTTTAATGATGCATGATATGAGACAGACTCTCCGATAATTTGTTGGAAAGAACTTGAAATTAGAAATTTGTGGTAAATTGACTGAAACAACACGGAAGATAAAACACCTAATAATGGCTTTGGATGAAAAAAGACTCGACATCTAATAATGGCTTTAGATGGAGGGATTCGACATCTAATAATGGCTTTAGATGGAGAAATTTGACATCTAATAATGGCTTTATATGGAGGAACTTGACATCTAATAATGGCTTTAGACGAAGGGACTCGACATCTAATAATGGCTTTAGATGGAGAAAGATCACAATATCCAATAATAGCTTTGAATAAAGTGAGAAAGGCATAACACCCAATAATGGCTTTGGATGAAAAAAAGACCGACACCTAATAATGGCTTTAGATGAAAAAGACTCGACATCTAATAATGGCTTTAGATGGAGAAAGATCACAATATTCAATAATGGCTTTGAATAAAGTGAGAAAGCATAACACCCAATAATGGCTTTGGATGAAAAAAGGATCGACGTCTAATAATGGCTTTAGATGGAGAAAGATCACAATATCCAATAATGGCTTTGAATAAAGTGAGAAAGACATAACACCCAATAATGGCTTTGAATGAAAAAGAACTTGACATCTAATAATGGCTTTAGATGAAAAAGGATTCGACATCTAATAATGGCTTTAGATGGAGAAATATCACAATATCCAATAATGGCTTTGAATAAAGTGAGAAAGGTATAACACCCAATAACGGCTTTGGATGAAAAAAGGCTCGACGTCTAATAATGGCTTTAGATGGAGAAAGATCACAATATCCAATAATGGCTTTGAATAAAGTGAGAAAGGCATAACACCCAATAATGGCTTTGGATGAAAAAGAACTCGACATCTAATAATAGCTTTAGATGAAGAAAGATCACAATATCCAATAATGGCTTTGAATAAAGTGAGAGAGGCATAACACCCAATAATGGCTTTGGATAAAAAAAGGCTCGACATCTAATAATGGCTTTAGATGAAGAAAGATCACAATATCTAATAATGGCTTTGAATAAGGTGATAAAGGCATAACACCCAATAATGGCTTTGGATGAAATAAAAGACTCGACATCTAATAATGGCTTTAGATGGAGAAAGATCACAATATCCAATAATGGCTTTGGATGAAAAAGACTCGACATCTAATAATGGCTTTAGATAGAGGGACTCGACATCTAATAACGGCTTTAGATGGAGAAAGATCACAATATCCAATAATGGCTTTGGATGAAAAAGACTCGACATCTAATAATGGCTTTAGATGAAGGAAGACCACAATATCCAATAATGGCTTTGAATAAAGTGAGAAAGGCATAACACCCAATAATGGCTTTGGATGGGAAAAAACTCGACATCTAATAATGGCTTTAGATGGAGGAAGACCACAATATCCAATAATGGCTTTGAATAAAGTGAGAAAGACATAACACCCAATAATGGCTTTAGATGAGGGGTGAAACAAGGCATCCAGGAATGGCACTGGAGTGACAAAGAGACAGACATCCAGGAATGGCACTGGAGTGAAAATAGATAGACATCCAGGAATGGCACTGGAGTGGAAATAGATAGACATCCAGTAATGGCACTGGAGTGGAAAATAGACAGACATCCAGGAATGGCACTGGAGTGGTAGGTACCAAGTAAGTTGGATTTTGACTGCAAGGTAAGATATTGACTGCAACAAGACCTCGGGAAATGCAAATGAGGATAAAACACTCTTGCTATGAATGATATATGAATTTTGTGATGCGTGATATATGAATGATCTATGCATGCAGTATGTAATGCAAACGTTTATGACAACGGAGATTGACTCTTTTGTGGAGGTAAGATGGGAACTCTGATTCCTCAACACGGAGAACACTGCCAACTCTGCTTGGAAAGAATACGTCTTGAGAAACACTTCAAACACACTTGTGAACTGTGTCAAAAACGAAGATCCTTGGAGGAAGGACTGAAGCGCTGCTTGGGGATTGCCCCAGATTAGTTGATTGTTGAAGATAAAATGATAATGGCTTCAATTCTTGAAATGACTGAGGGGAAAGGAGTGCCCCGGTATAAGTCTTGAAAATGCTCTTCTGATTAAAACAATTCTGATAATGACTTGCACTGAGCAACAAATCTTGAATTGATTCACAACAGGATTCGAAAAATACTTTCCCCTGATTAGGATCACTGACCAAGTTTCTCAAAAGTTTGGACTTCCTTGATGAGGAAAACTTGTTTGCCGGCAAAAATTGTTTATTCAAACATGGTAAATTTAATGCAAAGTTCATGCACAAATTTTGAAATAAAAATCATTTTGAGATGATCTAATTGCTGTATAGAAAATGGATCACTGGTTAAAACACAGTGGTTTTAAAATTTAAAAGTGAAAGAGAAAATAAAGGTATGGATATACCAAGACAGTTGATTTGCAAAAGACCTTAGGAGTCATATTACGCAACCTTGTTGTAGTATGCTTTCAAAAGAAACCTGGCTTCAATTAGGTCTTTTGAGGGTTGTAACGTGGTCTGGTTCACGGTTTAAGAAATAAAGGATAAAGGCTCAAAATTTATTTGTACCCAACCCAATCTTCGTGATGTTCTTCAGTCCTACGCTCAGTTAACTTAGATTGTGCATTTTAGTTCCAATTGATTTTGGATTCTACACTGATAGTGATGATGGCTCAGAAGTTGATAGATTCTTGAAATAGCAATCACTTCTTTTTGCAACATTTGTTGTTTGAGGACTTTTGTCAACTCTTGTTTTGAATTTCGTCATCCCTAACTTTTCCTCAACTGCTCGCTTAGATTACGGTCGTACATGATGCCCTAATTTTTTATATATATTTTTGGAAAGATGTTGATCGCTTGACTTTTATGATTACGGGAACCATCATCATCACTTTTGACTTGGATGACATCTCGACACTTTTGATATGTGTGGAGGAAGCTTGATTTAATACAACCTTTGTCTAAAGGCGTCTTGAATGAATGCACATCCGAATTAATCGAGAAATACCCCGCCAGTTAAAATTGCGTGTTTTTTCAGATAGAAAGAGACTCCAACTCTAGGCTCAAGGGGTTGACAAGGATTAACTTCCTTATTTCTCCTGTTTGGGAATTGAAACAATGCCTGTATATCATCAGCCAAGTTTTATTCGAAAGCATACCAACAACAATTATGGGTATCTTGTTTTATCATCCTCCTCCAATCTTTGCAAAACAAAAGTTCGGTAAAGAAATTAAACAGGAAACTATATATTTGAAAAGAAAGAAAGAAAAAAAATTATTTGAATCAAAAGAGTGCAATGCTCATTTCATTAAAATTAACTTGAAATTACAAACTAAATTTGAAAGCAACAATTTAACATAAACAAAAGGAAAATGCAAATTGGAAAAGAAACATGGCCTAGTGACTAATCGCCATAAGGATGAGTCATTCGTCTAAACACTGGCTTTAGGGGGTGACTTGGGATATTCTGACCCGTCTTCAGCCACTTTTTCCTGGCAACGGATTGTTGATAACATTTGGCGGAGGATCTCCAAAATTTATCTCCTTGCTTCTGACTAGCTCTTGAACCCTAGCCTTCAAGCAGCAAAGCATTGCCCAAATCATGACCAGCTCCTCGATGGAATTCTAATGAAGATCGACTTGAATCCTACCGAGAGGATCCGAGGAGTTAGAGATCTAGTTGTGATTAGACCTAGTTCAACCAAATGAGGATACAATTCAGTGTGTTATTGGGATAGGGTCAAATTGACCCCTACTTTGCATTACGGCTCGATTTTGTCCAACAATTTGCTGAGGAACTGGATTGGTTGAACCTTGATCACAGGAGGACAACATCTACTTGTGGTTGGTCATAGTATTGAGGCCTACGGCGAGGTCCTCCTCTTTCAATTCTGACAACATTAGTTTCACCTTCTTTCTTCTTATGGAAGTTTCCAAAAGATCTCTTGGCACCACCAGAGGGTTCACCAAAGAATGCACACTTTTCCTCTTTTAATTCCTCTTCTAGCCTTTGGCCAATAGTTACTAAATCAGAAGCGGGAGGACACACTACCAATCATTTTCTCCCAATAGAAAGGAGACAAGGTATCCATAAACAAACCAGTGAGCTCCTTCTCAGATAAAGGTGGTTCAACTTGTGAGGCCAACTCTCTCCACCGTTGAGCGTATTCCTTAAAAGATTCCTTATCATTCTGAGACATGTTTTGCAATTGACGCCGATCAGGAGCCATGTCAAGATTGTAGTGGTATTGTTTCATGAAAGCATTAATCAGATCCTGGAAGCATTGAATATGGTCTTTCCCAAGTCCCATATACCATTTCAAAGAAGCTCCACTCAAGCCGCTTGAAATAAAGTGGATAAGAAGCTTGTCATTCCTCAGATAAGCGTACATTTTTCAAGTACATCAAGAATGACTTTTGGACAAGTGTGCCCTTTGTATTTCTCAAATCAGAGTTTTGAACTTATGAGGCATAACCGATCGTAAACCAAACACATGTTCTCTCGCAGCAATACCAAAGATATCGTTGTTTTCCATAGCTCTCATCCTTCTTTCCAGTCCGATATTGCTCATGGACTTCTTCAAGTTCATCAAAATCTTCTCGGCTCACACTGTGGAGTGTCAGCACGGTAATCAAAGAGAGGATTCTCATAAGCAACTTGTGCAGTAGGTTGATGCACAAAAGGTCGATGAGGAGCAGTATGCATGATCGGTCGAGGCTCATGAAAAACCGGAGCCTGAAAACTGGTCGGAAGACTCGCAACCATTGGAGAAGGTGAGGTGGAACGAATTTCGGGTAACCCAAATTCGCCAAGTAGTAATCGCATCCGAGAAGACCGAGGATCAACAATGAGAATGAGACTTCGTAAATTATACCCTTGAGGTTGTTCACCGCGATTAGAACTTGCATCATTTCGTAAGTCTAGTCATGCCCGACTTCAACTCATCGATTTCCATTTGGACTTTGCATTGTGTTGTTCTTGGTATTCCATTCTTCTCTTGACGCTGGCTCTAGTTCCGTGTTTGCAGAGGAATCACTTGACAAGAATCAACAACCAAGATGGAGACAAACGAAATGAGTTTTTGACAACTTGGATGTATGCATGAAATATACATGATGCATTGAAATGTAATCTCATTAATGCAAAAGATGTGATGAAATGCAATGTCACATACACAAATGGAATGCAACATAATGATAGTAATAGGTTCACGTAAACGTGAAATGTGGATGATACAAGTAATTAAACAACTTAATTAGGTGGGATCCTATGATAGGATGGCTTTAAGTTTTCTACCCAAATTCCTATGGATGGTTTTTGTTGTTTTCGCTAAGTGTTTTTGAGTCTCGATCCCTTTAACAAACACTATCATCACGCGAGAGGCCTACGTGGTAATAGTATTTGGAAAAGTATACCCCAAGAAACGGCTCTTAACGGGATACTCAAAATCCAAAATTTGAGCGTTTGGTCTCGGTTAGGACAACATGAACAAACTTAGAGTTATAGGTCATTTGTCCAAAGATTGATGTCCTGCGCTATCGGCCAACAACCTCCTTAAAACAACCAACTCTAAGCCGGAGTCTTCGCTTCGGGCCAACAAGACAATGGAGTCAAGTGGACCTAGGCTACGCAACCCCTCTATTCCTAAAAGGTGACCTAGAAGCCTAGGTAGTGGGCTTATCTATGTATCAATGCCCATCAAGAATTCCCACACAATGGATATATAAACAAGATAATAAATGAAGCATAGAAAAATAAAAAACCGAAACATAAACATAAGATAAAGTACAAAGAAGAAAGTAAAATAAAACGATAAACACACAACCACACAAAGAACTAAACTAGGGTTAACTCGCTTGAGAAAATGTCCCCAGTGAAGTCGCCAACTGAAGCAACTCGTTTTTTTTCAAAAAAAATCATTTAAATGAATTTTCAAAACAATGAAATCGCCACCTAATTTTATTTGGTCTAAAAAATAACGGGAAAATATAGATAAAACCCACAAAGAAAAATGGATAAGACGGTCTACGAATTTAAGAGATACATGTCCGGGAGTTGGTTATGCAAGGGGAAGGTATTAGCACCCCTCACATCCATCGTACTCGATGGTACCCATTTAGTTCAAAGTGTAGTTGTGTGTTAGTATGAAAATTTTACGATCTTCTAAGTTTAAAAATGAGAAATAAAGGGAGAAGAAATGTTTTTATTATTTTGAGTTTGACACGGTTTCGAAACCGCGTGCCTACGTATTCCCTCGTGCAATGAGAAAGTCAAAACTCCGTAGTTCCTCTAGAAAATGTTTGTTTGTTGATTGATTTTAAATGAAAAGACAAGTCGTCATTTTAAAGGAGAAGACTCGTCTAACGTCCACAAGGTGTGATAAAGAATAAAGGACTACGCACCAACATGAGGGAGGGTTTGAGAACACCTCTAGTACTCAAGTGGAGAAGTCGAAAACCTTGGGAATAGAGGAAGAAGCATCTCAATTATAAATGAATCATGTCTAATCTTGAAAAGGGTTTAAAGGTAAAAGGTGCTTGAGCGCACAAAAGATATTGAGTGTGTTAAAATTGATTTTAAGTTGTGGATGACAAGTATTAAAACGTTATTATCCTCTAACGATTCAATACTCGAGATTGGTGATTGAGGTCAACCGATCATCTCTCATCCAAAATCTTTATTATGAAAAGAGTGAGGTGAAACAAAGTTCACTTTTATTATGTATGGAATAAAGTATTTAAGTCATTGGTTACCTCTAATGGCCCAAATATTTTACATTTTAATTAAATCGCGGGCTATCCTCTAACGATTTACTTAAATACCATAGCACCATGTTTTTGTTTTGTAGAAAAATTGATTTTTGAAAGAACTCGACGCTGGATCGAGGTTTGAGAAGAAGACTCGACGCTGGGTCGAATTTTATTGAAAGTGTTTTAAATGCTTGGTGAATGGAGAAAGAATAGGTTGAGATAATTGTTAATCACAAGTAAAATCGATAAAGCCCATACAAGGTGGCCAACCCAAGTATAAAATAATTAAATTACATGTGTACTAGCAAAGTGGCTAGTTCTTCTAAGACGCACCAATTGGGACAATTGATCGAAATAGGCTCACCGTAAGAAGGCCTGTGATCAAGCGTATATGTGTGCATGTGTGGTCACCGCGACGCTCTTAGCTTTGTCGACTTTACGTTTAAAATGATTCATGTGTATTAGTTTAAAAAGATTTTTAGTTTTGTGTAAGGATGTTAAATTAAATAAAATAAATGTGCACTAAATTATTACAAGAATTGTTTTTTGGGAGAGGGATACATGAATTATAAATGAGAATTAAACGGAAAAATAAAATAGAAAGCGGTAAATTAATTACAACGCAATAAGGGGATTGGGATACATTTTTTCGAATGAGAATAAATTGAAATTAAAGAGAAACTGTAAAGTAATTGTATCTTAACAGAATAATAACAAAAGTTAAATGAGAGTTTAAATGCGATTATTGTATTTTATTATATTAGAATAGATTATAAAAATTAATTCTAAGAAATTAAATAATATACTTGTGTTCATGCATATTCAAAAATTAAATTTAATTAAAAATTTAAAATTGCAACACAAAGATTAATATAATTAAATTCAAACTTAATTACGAATTAATAGATAAAGTATAATAATAATAGTATGTATATAATATATATTTACAATACTAAGCATAAGAAATAAAATAATATGTATAAATATATTTACATATAAAATATAAAATAAAATAAAATGCATATTTTTTGAGATAAAAAGTGGACACCTAAAATTGTCGAAAATGAAAACTTCGGACAATAAATTATCCGAAAATAATATGAATACATTAAAATAAACTACTAGTCTTGTAAATTAAAGAAAATTATTGAAATGGTTAAAATTAAAATAAATGATAATAAAGAATACCCGATTTTAAAATACTTACAGCTAAATACGAGTCTTCAAACAGATCGAAAATTAGGAGAACACATTTTCATGATCTACGCGACACGTAGATTCACAAAGCAAAGGAGTAAAATGAAAACTTGAAATATTTTCTCCGCTTAATTTTCGTGATAGTATCGAATTGCTTTTAACAATCCGTTTATAAAATCGAAATATCGATATCATTTATATATAAATAATTTAAAACCAATGCAATAAACAGAGAGAGAGGTAAAATGCATGAAGTAACATAATGTATTTTACAACTAAAACGATGCAAACATCAATTTAAACTAACTTTGGTCAATTTAAATACGAAATGATGCAAATGCAATGTGTGAATGACTTTTTTTTAATTTTAAATATAATGCAAGTAGAAAATAGCAGGTAAAATTTGGGGTGCAACAAAGATCTTTATCTTCCATTTATCTTCATTTTGCATCAATGTCTTTAAATTCTTTACATTCAAAGTCATTCAACTTTCCTTACATTCAAACGCTTTTCTTCCATTTCAAACTTTACATTTCTGAAACTGCTACATTAATGCTTTTATTTTCCGTAAAGCTTTTGCATACTTGCTTTTACATTCCTGCTTTTACACTTCACGCTTACTTTGAAAGTCTTTTACGCTTACAAGTTATTTAAGCATTCCCGCATTTATACATTTTTCTCAATCCGAATCTTTATGCTTTTACTTGTTCAAATTAGTTTTATATCGCTTGATCATGTTATTAGTTTCCAACACCATAATCGAAACACACTTGAATATATATAAAACACTCAAAAATAAGTCTTAAACACGAATCCTTATTTGGTTATTAATTCTATCAAAGCAACCAATACCCCATAGGATCAATCTAGTCGATCCTGCAAGTTACCAAAGAAATTGAACAACAATCATAACGCTTGTTTGATAGTTTGGAGGACTAGCGGTTGTTTCACCAGAAATCACTGTGAACAAATTGGCACGCCTAGTGGGACAGTCATTGGTTGTCACAAATTTAAAAATAAGGATTATAAGACATAATTATTATAAAAAGTTCTTTCTGGATAAACAAAGTTCATTGGTATATGAACCTTAGGAGTGGTAGAATAACTAGTAGTAACCAACCTTTACCCAGAAGAAATCGAAATAATAGGATGTCGGATCCAAACAATCCACAAGGGGAACAAAACGCCCCACATGGAACAGGCACAAATGCGTCTGTTTCGACGGTCCCTTCGAATGCACAGTCTGTTGCAGCTTCGACTAGTAGTATGGCCACGAACGGAACAAGTGGCATGTCAGCAAACAATTCGATCCTAGGCAGTACAGGAACCACTGGGTATCCTGGGGGATTTGTCCCACCATCAGGGGCACAAACCCATTTCACTACCCCACCACCAACTAGACCATTCAGTTTTGATAGTAATAGACCCAGGAATTCCCAGTACGGGATGCCGACATCCCTTATGACAGGTTTGCAGACTTCGACGTCGAACGCGTCACCACACTTAGGGTCAGGATCTGGGGCTAATCAATTTATGACAAATAACCAAGGGTCAGTAGGTTATAGTACGCTGCCTATCTTAACCACAGAGAATCAAATGGCTTTTAAGCAGTTAATGGATGATAGTAACCATAATATGATAGGAGTGTTAGCACAAACTATGCAAGAGATCTTTGCCCCAATAGTTCAAAACGTGACTGTGACAAACAGAGAGAACGCAGATAATATGAGTCGAATAGCAGATTTCTTTGCTCCGCCAAAAAGGCGTAGGCAGAACCAGGCATTGGTTCGAGCGAACGTACCTATCATAGAACAGATTGTTGATGACCCACCCTATAGGCCAGCCAGAGAGGGAGTTAACTTGGGGGCAAGGGCACAAAGGGTAGATGCCCCAGTGATTCGAGAAGAACCACAAAGGGGATTGATAGAACCACTAGCAAGGGTCGAAAGATTAGATGCCCCAGTGATTCGAAACGAACCACAAAGGGGGAATTATGGAACCAGGGGCAAGGGTCGAAAGACTAGAAGTCCCAGCGTTTCGAGAGGAACAACCCAGAGGAGTTGTCATGGTAGGTCGAAATCAAGATGCTGATGCGGTTGTCCATAGAGCACGAAATGACAATATCTTGGCAGAAAATAATCTAACTACCATGATAGAGAGGATTATGGCCCAAAATGGTCTTAATACAGGGATCAGAAGGCCAAATTATGCCTCCCCTATAGCAGAGTATGTAATGCATACTGATTTACCAAGGGGATACAAGATCCCTAAGTTTACAAAGTTTGCTGGAGATACCAATGAGTCAACGGTCGAACACATAGCCAGATATCTGACCGAAGCAGGAGACATAGCGAATAATGAGAACCTTAGGATTAAATATTTCCCAAGTTCCCTCACTAAAAATGCTTTCACATGGTTCACCACTTTGCCCCCTGGATCCATAGATACCTGGACCCTCTTGGAAAGATTGTTCCATGAACAATTCTATATGGGACAATCCAAAATAAGTCTAAAGGAATTAGCAAGTGTTAAGAGGAAGTTCACTGAACCTATAGATGAATACTTAAATAGGTTCAGACTCTTGAAATCTAGATGTTTCACGGTAGTCCCTGAGCATGAGCTAGTCGAATGGTCACGGTGGTCCTGACTATTCTATTCGAAAGAAATTAGACACACAATACTTGAGGGACATGGCTCAGTTAGCAGATAGGGTTCGACAAGTCGAAAGACTAAAGGCCGAAAAGGCCAGGGCTTTTAAAAGTAATAAGAAGGAAAGAATTTCCTATGTCGAAACGGAGGAAGTTGAAGACTATCCTAATCAAGAGGTCAAATAGATCTCACTGAATTAACACAGTTCCACCTTACTCTTGTAAACTTTTAGTCCCCACGAAAGGGAAAGAAATTGTTGAAAATGAGAAAAATGACAAGTTTCCAAAGAAGGTGTATACCTTCGATGTAACAAAGTGCGATGAGATCTTCGATTTACTTGTCAAAGATGGCCAATTAATAGTGCCACCAAACGTCAAAATACCTCCTTAGATCAAAGAAAGAAAAGAGGATTTTGTAATATCATAGTTTCCTTGGCCACAAAACCTCACAGTTGTTTCTTTCAAGGACTTGATTCAAAACGCATTAAAGATGGCGTACTAAAGTTCATTGATAAACCAAAATGAAAGTGGATGAAGACCCTCCGATATTGCAGACACCAACTACTCCGAGCCTTCGAGCATTGAGAAATCAATATGGTGGAAGCGTACTAAGGGCCACTACATTGAAAGAGGAAAACATCCGAGTGAAAGTCAAGTCTGGTCAAGTCAACAATGGAGTTATCAAGACATCCACAAACAACTAGAGACTTCGATCGAACCAGCCATCCGTTGTTTCAAATAAATCCAAAGCACGAGGGCCGTGAAAACCGTATAAGAATTGACACAAAGCATCAAGGCCGAGGCTCAAACCGAGAAGGTTCAGACATAAAGCAAGTCTCCTCAAAAGAGATCCGGGATACCCTGGGTGAACCTAGTGGAAGTTCGATTATCCGTAAAATATTCTCCGCAGAGTTCGAAAATCCGAATCGAAGACGTCAAACCATCAGGATGGGGAGATGATGATACAAAAGGGGAGGATAGAGATGGTAGCATTCCTCAGAAGAAGTCCGATAATTTTAGGGGAACCCAAAGGAAAATTTGATTATCCCGTGAAACACCGCCCCCAGAGTTTAAAGATCGAATCGAAGACATCAAACCATCAAGATGGGGAGACGATGTTGAGAAAGAGGAAGATATAGATGTCAATATGGTGGACATGGAGAGACCCTGTTCTGAGATGCAGGAAATGGAAAGATACCTTGAAAAAGAGAAATACAAAATGGAGGATGGTTATGCTGCGGATACCAGCCTCAAACAATATCTCATGCTGTGCCACAAGGGAAATGATGAAATGATGCTTTGTCCAAGATGCAACATCATATGCAACGAAGGATTGCTGCAGAGTTCGAAAGAAAACAAAGGGCTCGAATCGAGTAAATTGGCCAGACAACCAATTATCTGGGATACACCCTAGAGCGGGGAGAGTTTGTTGGAATCTTAGTTCTGGCACAAAGGGGCAACCAAGTGCCTGACGGCCCAAGATGCTCAAAGAAGATATGACCGAACGGGCTGAGCGCTCGAACCATCCCTTTCGCCCCTTGCTGGAATCACAAAGAGGTGGGTCAGATGAGTAAACATTTCGAAGCTAATCCTGCTCAACGAAAGCCTGATAGCCCTTATCCAAGAGGTGCTCGAAGGGTGACATTCAAAATCCCAGTATACCAATGACAAATGGCTGCAAGTCAAAACCAATAAGGGGAAGGATAAATGGAGAAGTAAGGAGCAAAATGCGCGTCATGCTATGGTGTATAGGAGATAATTCAACACTGCGAAAAGGGAGGAACTGAGGCTGGAAAATTATAAAGGTAAGAATCCCATGTCAAGATCCCAATGGCGAAGGCAGCAACGCATTCGAAAGGCTGAGAGAGAAGCCTTGGCAGACAAAGGAGCAGCTTCGACCAACAACCAAGAAGTGTCAAGCACCAACAAGCCAATAACAACAAGCAATCAACCAGAAGATAAACCCCCAGTTAGTCGGAGACTTTTCTCCGAAACACAACCAGACGAACCAAAAGAATATACTCCAAGTCCAGAAGAAGACGAGGATATGTTGACGGATAACTTGGAATCAGAGGGGGAGTCCTCACTCAATTTAAACTGCAACGTGGTATCTGTACTACCATCTGAATTTGGCCAAGAGACTGAAATTGAAGAACAGGAGGAAGAAGATACCATTGATTTGATGAAACAAAGACCAGTCTGCTACTATGTAATGGATAACGGCGCGGTCGAAGAGCAGAATGCATTCTTCGAACACCCAGATCCAACAATGAAGAACCATTTGAAGCCACTGTTCATTCGAGCAAAGGCTAGAGCCCACGGGGTGAACAAGGTCTTAGTGGATGGAGGCGCTGCAGTTAATCTTATGCCTAAATTCATGCTGAAAAAGTTAGGAATTCAAGAGGGTGATGTTAAACCTCACAACATGGTCCTATCCAACTATGAAGGCAAAGTGGGACAAACGTTGGGAGTGGTGCAAGTGGATTTAACCGTCGGATCAAGTCATGCACCCACCATGTTCATGGTGATCGCCAGGCCAATTATAACTTATCGCTGGAAGAGAGTGGATTCATGGCGAGGGCGCTCCTTCACAATGCACCAAAGGTTAGTCCTCCGGAGAGAGGATGGTATAGTGAAAATATCGGCGGACCAGAGTTACTTCATGACGACAGTCAATCTGGTTAACAAAAGGAATTATGAGAAGTATCCGCAAGAATAGCTCCTTGTACCCCAAGTGACAAAATGAATGAAACAAGAGATGCGCATTACTATATGACCCTTCGCTATGATGGCGTGTATTGGGATAGGAAAATAATTAAGGGTGATGAAGGAGTCGAAGGCACTTCGCAAAGACGGCCACCAGGCTGGGAGTTCGACGATCCTGCTCATGACTGAGTCCTCTTTCTTCTAAAGGATTTCGCCATATGGTCGAGAATGAATGGAGCGGCCGCAGAGTCGAATAGAACATAAAGTTGAAGTAAACAAACTCGAAGGGAATGGTTCGAAAGACTCACCCTGTGAAGAAAACGAAATAGATCAAAGGCTTGATGTCATTTATGATACGGAACCCTTGGGCTTCGAGAAGGATCCTACAAACTCAGGTGCTAAGATGTTGGCACAGGACCCACTCGAAGAGGTGAATTTGGGGGATACCAACACGAAAAGAATAACCTACATAAGCGTGAAACTCAGCCCAACCCTCAAGCAAGGGGTGATCGAAGTCCTCAAGCAAAACAAAGATTGCTTTGCATGGGACTATGACAAAATGCCTGGTTTGAAGAGAGAGTTAGTGGAGCATAGACTTCCAATTAAGGATGGCAAGAAGCCCATCAAGCAAACTCCCAGGAGGTTCGCGTCAGCAGTGCTCACAAAGATTAAAGTCGAGGTCGAAGGTTGCTGCGTTAAATTCATCGTAACCACAAGGTATGCCTAATGGTTAGCAAATATAGTACCCGTTATTAAGAAAATGGTTCTCGAGAATATGCATAGACTTTAGGGATTTAAACATCGCATCCCCAAAGATCAATACTCTATGCCTATGGCGTAAATGTTAATAGATTATGCTGCAGGTTCGAATACTTAAGTATGCTAGATGGATACCGTTATAACCGTATCTTTATTGTCAAGAAGATGTTGCTAAGACAACATTTCGCTGCCCAGAGCCTTAGGCACCTATGAATGGGTAGTGATGCCTTTGGTTTAAAAATGTCAGCAACTTACCAAAGAGCAATGAATTCCATTTTCATGATTTTATTGAGACATTTATGCAGGTGTATATTGATGATATAGTCATCAAATCAGATCGCAGTAAACCCATCCGCATCATTTGAGCCAATCATTCGAAGAATGAGAAAACATGGCTTAAAAATGAATCCCCTTAAATGTGCATTTTTTGTGCAGGCTGGAGATTTCTTGGGCTTTGTGGTTCATAAAAAAGGAATTGAAATCAACCAGAATAAGACCAAAGCCATCATGGAGACTAAAGCACCCACATCGAAAAAGGAGTTGCAGCCTTGGGAAGATTAATTTTCCGTAAGATTCATTTCAATCTATGGAAAACACAAGCTTTCTCTCCACTACTTCGTTTAAAGCAAGGCCAAGCCTTCGAGTGGAACAAAGCACATCAGGAGGCCTTCGACAAGATTAAAAGATATCTCTCTCAGCCTCCTATCTTGTCTCCACCTTCATGGGGAAAACCCATGAGATTGTACATATCTGCTTCTGAACTTACTATAGGTAGTATGTTAGTACAAGAAGATAGTAATGGCATCGAAAGAGCCATATATTATTTGAGTAGGGTGTTGAATGATGCAGAAACTAGATATAGCAATATAGAAAATTTGTGTCTTTGTTTATACTTTTCTTGTGTGAAACTCAAGTATTATATAAACCCGTTGATGTTTATGTTTCATCTCATTTTGATGTTATCAAACACATGCTTTCAAAACCAATAATGCATAGCAGAATTGGTAAATGGGCTTTAGCCTTGACAGAATATGCTTTAACTTTCATGCCTTTAAGAGCCGTGAAAGGTCAAGTAATTTCTGATTTTATTGTGACCATTCATTGGTCGAAAAGCCTGCCACGGGTTGGTGTCGAAATGCAACCTTGAAGCTATACTTTGATGGTTCACCCACGAGAGGCAAGCGGTGTTGGAGTTCTCATATTTTCAAGGAATTCCAACAAAATTCAAGTATAAGTTAGATGGTCCTCGCTGTTCGAACAACGGGTCGAATACTAAGCGCCATTGTTGGACTTCAAGCTTTTGGAATTAGCAACTAGAGTCGAAATTAAAGGTGACTCGAGTTAGTGGTCAAGCATAACAAAGGAATATAAGTGCATAAAGGAAAACCTAATGACTTACTTTGTCATAGTGAATAAAGTTACTCAAACAATTCGAGTACATGGATATTCAAAGACATACCAAGAATAGAAAATCAAGAAGCAAATGACCTAGCACAATTGGTTTGTTATAAAGTTTCGCCAAAACTTTGAAGATTTGATCGAAATAAGAGGAAGAGTCATGGCTATGAGACTTACACCATCGATCTAGAAAATATTGTTAAGTTATGGTGATAAAGATAGGTTCAAGTATTAGCCATAAACACTTTAGTATACAGACACAAATCCATTAATAAGGTATTTAGAGAATCCAACATTGAATGTGGACAGAAAATAAAATATAGAGCATTATCATATGTCCATGGGAATGAACTGTTCAAGAAGACCCAAGAGGGCGTACTACTCAAATGTTTAAGAGAAAGTGAGGCATATCTAGCATTATCAGAAGTCCACAATGGGGCATGTGGGGCACATCAAGCAGGCCATAAAATGAAGTGGTTGCTATTTCGATATGGTATGTATCGCCCAAGATGCTCAAAGATTGTATAGATTTTTCCAAAGGATGTGAGGAATGCCGAAACATGCGTGGATTCAACATGCCCCGCAAGTGAGTTGCATTCGATTAAACCATGGCCCTTAGAGGATGGGCCTTGGATTTAATAGGAGAAATCAACCCTGCTTCATCCAAAGGTCAGAAATATATCTTGGTAGGAATAGACTATTTCACCAAGTGGATCGAAGCAATACCATTAGTAGCGGTAGATCAAGAGGCTATCATCAAATTCATACAGAAACAAATTATCTATAGGTTCGGATTGCCAGAGAGCATAACCACAGACCAAGGATTTGTGTTTACTGCTAAAAAGATGCAAGAATTTGCCCAAGAAATGGGGTTTAAGTTGCTAACATCAACACCATATTATGCTCAAGCAAATGGTCAGGTCGAAGCAGCCAACAAAGTAATAATAGGTTTGATTAAAAAACATGTTGGCAAAACCAAGAAATTGGCATAAGACTTTAGATCAATACTATGGGCCTAGAACATCCCTAAAGAAGCTACTAATACCACACCTTTCCAACTAACATTTGACATGATGCAGTCTTACCGAGAAATTCATCTACATACCAATTCAAAGACAAAACGAAATCCCACCTTCAAGTATATTGGGAAATGATGAAACGAGTTAGTTGAGTTGGACGTAAGTCGATTGCATGCATTAGAAATCTCGATGAGGCAAAAGGAAAGAGTGGCTGTGGTATATAACAAAAAGGGTGAAAGGTAAAACATTTAGTACTAATGACTTAGTGTGGAAAGTTATATTGCCCATGGACAAGAAAAATAAAGCATTAGGTAAATGGTCACCCATTGGAAGGACCTTTTCAATAGTAAAACATTTTCGAACAATGCATATGAAATCAAGAGTTGGTAGATGATAAACGAATCCTAAAGGTTAATGGGAAGTATTTAAAGAAATGTAAACCACGCCGCAGGAGATTCAATAATAACAACGTAATCACAAAGAAGATAACGAGATGCCAAATGGTGAAATAAATTGCCAAATGGCATTGTTCAAATGTTACAAACAAACATTCAATTGAAATACAAGATTTATTAAATAAACAAGCTTTAGAAGTGGGTATTGTTCCTTAATCGATCAAGATATTCCTAAAAGACTCAAGCTTGCCGAGTAGAACGCTTGGCCTTCCGTGATAGCAATCGCCTTTAGCTGCTCACCGCCTGCCTCTCGCAAGCCCTTTATTCGTGGAGCTCGAATCGATTACCAAAAGTGTTGGACTCATATGCAATCTGTTGTTGTTGGGCCTCCTTAATTTTATGCTGAAGTTCCTTAATCTGTTTCTCCCAGAGAAGAATGGATTGAGCTCGAAGCTCATAATCAACTTTAGCTTGCTTGATATGCATGGCATACTCTTCAACCTCTTTGGTAAGCTTCGAGGCATGTTCATAAGCAGCGTCCATTGCAGTTCGCTTCTCTTGGACTTTATTGGCAGCAAATTCGTTTTGGAGGAGGCACCCAGTTACATTATCTATCAAAGATTGAAGTTCGAATAGGATGGTGCTAACTTCTAGGGAACAGGTGGTGAGGTCAACTTGATTAAGAAGTCCCTTCATAATAAAGCAGGCTGTGCTGTCTTTCTTTAATACTTCGAAGAGATCCACGTCAAGGATTGTCTTCCTAATCTTATGAAGAAGTACAACCCTATCGTCAAGGCTGAATCAGTGGTCGAACCAGACTCACTTTAGGAAGTGGAGGTCCTCCTCGAGCCCCAGCCTTCATGTACCCAATAGGGTCATTTCGCTTAAGAGGGCTAACCTCTTCGCTTGTCCGACTTGGGAAGACCTGAAGTTCCATGCCAGTAGAGTGACATTCATTTCGACTCCATTGGTTCATAAGTGACACCATCACCTTCATTAAGTTCCTCACCATCATCTTCATCGCCACCAACAAGATCCACTATTTCAATATCCTCATCTTCATTATTAGGAGCATCGCACTGCCTTCACTCGAACCACCATCTTGAGCTCTTCTCCTCCTTCGCCCTCGCATCCTTCATCACCGGAATCTTCGCCTCATGAGAAGCATTGGCTTTTTCCTCTTCACTGAGGTACCTTTTCACTCTCTTGAGGGATTTCGAGAGGGGACTTTTGTTGAGAAGTTTCTGGAGGTACCTCCTCAACAACTTCAGGTGTTGGTTCAGTTGTTTCCTTAAGGGGAGGCGAAGTGCCTTGGTCATCTGGCTGTTCAGAAACCCTAGGTGGATTCGCCATATTCGAGGAGCCTTGTTCTGCACTAGATTGCTTGAATCTCCATGAGGAGAAGAATGGATCGGAGCAGCTGCTTGTGGGGAGGAGTCAAAGTAGTTGGAACTGGATTTGAATCATCCTACACAGATAGAGAAAGATTAGAAACTAACAACTAAGGTACGAATAGTTATCTTTGTTAAAAAATTCGAATTCAAATCACCTGTGGATTGTCTGAAGAAATGTTGCTGTCTATGTGTTCCAACATACGCTGAGGTCAAGGTGGATTTTGATTTTTAGAGGGAGCAACATCCCGGAATCGAGTCCGTAGACGTTAGTATCTTTTGAATGTCTTTCTTTGTTTTTTCGCTGCAGTGAACTTTCTCTCACTTTAAGAGTCTTTCCACCGGTACTAGGTTTTCTTCTTTGGAGTGGTTGGTGGAGTTTACTAGTCAAAAGTGCAAACATGAGTTAGACTTCGATCGTAAATTCAAGGCCATTCAAATACAGAGTGAATTGATTACTTTCGATCGGAGCAATTGTTGGAGTTGGAGAAATAGTTGGAGTTGGAGCAATGGTGTTTGTTGTTGTTGTTGTTGTTGTTGCAGGAGTAATACTTGGAGTTGCTTTGGGCACATTGTCATCAGCTTCAATAGTTGTTTGGGAACTACTTCCTTCCTTGGTCTTCGATGCAACAGGCTTTATTCTGATGGCTGAAAATTGAAACACATAAGACGAAGTGTTAAAATAAAGAAAGTAAGAATTATTTGGGGATTTCCCAAGCATTCGCACCTGCGCCTTCATTCGAAAGAATCGACATGGCAGAAAGGTCATAGCGAAGATGCCCTGGGAAATTATGAAGCCAATGTCGAGCCCATGTCACAGTCTCAGATGGCTTTAGTTTCCTTTGAGATTTGTATTTGAACATCTCTTTGCAAGTTAACCACCAAGGGTATGGGGGAAACCAAGCCAGAGCCAATTCTGAGGTAGGTAATCTAGGGAACTTAGGTGGATGCATTTCGAGTGCCAACCTATACCTATCCTCAGGTGACAACCCTGAAGGAAGTTTGAACTTAGAAACTTTTTCTTTAAATTTTTCCTTCAAGGTTTGGGACGCCGATATATCGTGGACCGCGTGGGATCATAAGTTGTTTCGAAGTAAGTCTGAAAAGCTTTAATTTCTTGAGCATGAGTGAGCATACCTTTCTTTTGTGTACCTGCACATCGAATGCAGCAGTTAGTTTCTGTTGGATGGTAAGGGTGTCAAACATACAAGATTGGTAGAATTTAGTCCACCAATCCAGAAAACCTTTGGATGAAAAATAAGATGGTTCAAAAGAAATTAGTTCAAATTGAGCAAAATCTTGATATTGCTCCTGCTGTAGTTTGGCTTCTCTAGCCTTGAAAGTTCGACCGGAGGTAATAGAGCTCTGAGTCCGAAAGAGGGGTTCAGAATTAGTTGACATAAACCAAATTGTCTTGAAACGGTTGGGTTGATAGGCAAACAAGAATTTGATTTTGGCTGGAGTGATTCTTAAAGAGATTAGTCTTGGGAGCAAGAAGGCTTTCCAGATATCTTGGATTTCTTTATTTTTAGCAGCCTCCGAAAGGGACATGATGAACCATGATGGTCCATGAGTCCTCGAGGCGAAAGGCGCCATAGTCTCTTCGAACTTATGCTTCTTGGAAAAGAGCATAATGTATTGAGAGAATAGAACTGAAATCACCTTATCATCACTTGAGTCACCTTAGCCTTTGTGCCTTCAACATTTCGATCCGCTATTTCGGATCTTGCTCAACGATAGTATCGTGAGTAGAGTGAAGATTCGAACATGGCATTAAGCCACAATCGAGCAACCGTAGGACCAACTAGCAAGATATTCTTAGGAGTGTGAGATTTTAAGCTCAAATGCCTAACCTCAAACTTTCATAAAGGTCAACTAGTAAGAGCTCACTTAAATTAATCCTCCTATTTTCATGTAAACTTGCTAGAGGAATAAACTTGGCTACCGAGTGACCTACCCAGAAAACATATCTTGATAACCAAAGGGTGAGAAAGGCAATGTGTTCGACATCGTAGACACTATCACCTTCAGGTGGTAATGACCGATAAACTTAGAGAAGCTGGCCAATTTTACGTCAAGTCGATGATGCTTGAATGTTCTCGTAATCGAATGTATGTCTTCCCATCGTGATAGGCCGCTGATAGCGCTTATATCAAAGAATGTAGGAGTGATCATCCTCCAGAAGGTGAAAGGTATTATAAGTACTATCCCAAAAGTACAGGATGCAAACAGCAAAGGGTGGCTGAGGTGAAGCCCGGTTTTGATAATTTAAGGAGATTGTAAATACCTAGTTCCTCCCATCGATGGGATCTCTTAACCTCCACTTTAGCAAACCAGCTTTTGGTACGCTACATCAGCAGTGACAGATCGAAATGGTTTAAAGTTACTTTTAACATAGTCCAAAATAAAAGGATCCTTTGGGGAACCATGTGGGTTTCTACGTTGTTCAAAACAGAGGGTTCATTCACATTATCGGCTTCTAACCTAGGGGTTTCATTTTGTTGAACAAAGGTTTAAAATCATAGCAAACAGGGAATATTGTCCTAGTATCTTTCAGAATCTCAAAAACTGTGAGAGGGCCCATTAGGGCAAACGTCTTTCCAGAGGCATTGGTTGGGATGAGTACCGGAAGAATATGGAGTTCTTGTTCTTTGAGACTTTGAGGTATAAGTAATGGATTGGCCTTGTGTAATACGTGAACTGACTTTGTAGGATTTTTGTATCCAAATGTGCGGATAGCAAGAGTCGCCACCGACTTTTATTTTTATCCAATTAAGGGAAGGTAAAAGTAACAGAAAAAGACCTTCGTTAGATTCTGAGTTCGGGAGAATGGTTATGAAAAGGGAAGGTATTAGCACCTCTTTCCATCCGTAGTTATCTACGGCTCTTAGTTGCTCTAGATCACTTTAAAATTGTGCTTTCTCGTGTTTGACAAAATGTTTTGAGAAAGGAAAGGCATTTCGCTTTGACTTTGTAATGACTCATGTAGGAGTGTATACAAAGTGTTCGGAAATGTTTTTGTTTTGAAAAGAATTTGAACTTTGAAAAAAAAGTGTGTGGTGTGAAAAGCATTTGATAGAGCGAGCAACTAAAAGACTTATTTACCCACTCGTAATGGTCGCTTTGTTATACTTACATTCCTTTAGAATAGCGCCAGCCATACCATTAGTTAGTAGGTAGCTCCATTCGCTGGATGTAAGCGGACATTCGGGGACATCGGATGGTCATAGAAGGCAACTTGTAGGAAGTATCCTAGCACATTCAAGGGACTATCATCATTTTCTGAGGCTACAATCGAGGCTCAAGATCATGTATTCGGAAGCTTACATCGTGGGTCTTATGATCTTTGTATCAAAGGGACTATGATGATTTGTTTGGAAGGCAACGGTGCTAGAATACTCTACGCTCGAGGGACATGACCATTTTGAATCGAAGGCATCGAGAGAGAATTACCCTAAGGGTGCGCGTGTGAAAGAAGTGTGTCAAATTCAGATATTTTATCTTGAAATTAGTGTGAGCTATGTCCATTGTTATCTTGCCATACACGCCTAATTACTAGCAATTGATAAGGGTGCGGAAAGTAAAATGCGGAATGTAAAGGCGGAAATGTAAATGTCCTACGCTATTACAAGGCTTTGGGGCAGATACATAATTTAAAATGCGGAAAATAAAATCCTAATTAAAACTATTACAACCCATATGCAATTACATTATTGAAAAATAAAATAAAAACGGAAGAATCGTCTGAATCGGATTAACCTGTGAGAAATCGGAAAATATGATGAAATCAAAATAAGAGAAAATGTTAGAAAAAACGCAATTTTTAACATGAGAAAATTATTATATGCTGGAAATAAGATAAATAAACTACAATATTTTTTTGGGATTTTTTGGAAAAGATTTAGTAATTAAAAACTAATTTACAATGATTTAAGTGCTAAAATAAAAATAAAAATAAATATGCATGCAAAAAGATATTTTTAAATTTATTAAATTAAATAAACATTTTTAGAAAATAAACGCAAAAAGAAAATTATTTTTGATGAGTTTTTAATGCAGAAATAAAAATGTGAAAATAATTAAAACAATGCAAAATATTAAATAATAAGAAAAAATATGAAAATAGGAAAATAGTTTGAAGTTTGAGAAAAAGAAACAAACTGCCCCGGAGCGAATCGAACTCGTGACATGGGAGTGAAACCTCGAGATTGCTTGCCTCTACCACTCACGCCACCAACTTGTTGTCATGAACGAAAACGCAACCATGAGCCACGCCGTCGTTGTCTGGTGGAGTCAAAGCACAATCAGATGGTGGGTCCGTAGCGCCAAGGAACGAATCAGGAAGCTTAAAGATGCCACGCGACGCTTGGCGGGCTCAAAGTCAACGACGGAGCTCTAGTCTTCGCCTTCTCCGCCGCGATCAGAACTTTAAAACCCGCAAAATACGTAAATTTAAAAGAGAAAGAAGGACCTTGTCCCTAAACCGAACCTCCCGAATCCATTGGTGACCTTAGTTTTGGCTAAAAAACACTTGATGCATCGTTCGAATCAACAATCCAAACGATCCAACCATGGTGATTTGTGATTTCCACGCGGAACCTCACATGTAAAGCGCCGATACGTCTAATGGACACTTTGAATTCAAACAAACAAGCAAAACGGTTAATGATGCATGGATTATGAAAATCGAAAATCAAACAAATACCAAATCGGAGCTTGATAGATGTCACGCTGCGTACCGGCTCGAGGTATTGAGTATGGATCGATTGTCGGAACCTCCTCAAGGTGATTGAGTGGTTAAATCAATGAAACTCCGCAATTTGAATTCGATTTTCTCAAGTTTTGAGAAAATTTGGCAAAATAAGGACTCTCTTGGGCTAGGGTTTCGTCCTCCTATGCTTGTACACAATGTCGAGTATTTATAGAGGATCGAGAGGAAAAAGGAATGGAAAGATTTGATTTGGAGCATTCAATATTTTTCAAATAAAATCAATTTTCTTGAAAAATTTGATTTCTCCTTCAATGCAAGATCAAGCACGAATTTGGCAAGTATATTGGGCTATCTTGGACTTCAAGGAACATATAAAATCACTTTTGAAAAAATATGATTTTCTTATTTTATATAATTTAATTTTGAATTAAATGTTCTAAAATTCAAAATAAAATCAATAAAATAGAAAATTGCCATGGCCAAGCATTTATGGGTCAAAAATATTGTCATGAACAAGTTTGGATCAAAAGATTATAGGCCCATTTGGAAAATTTTGCATTTTGACTAAAATGTCCTTTGTGTAATCGTCCAAAATCGCCTAACTTCCTCAATGGTGTATCTTGCTCAATTTTCCACATTTTTGAGTGTTCTGGACTTTTGGAAAGCTCTAAGAGTCCTCTAAACAATGTCTTTGGTCTCATCTCAATTGGAGTTATCATGATCAATATATCTTCAAAACAAAAAGTTGACTTTTTGTTGACTTTGAAAATGACTCAGAATGTTTTGAGCTATACCTCTCAAATGAAGCATTTTTTGACATTCTTGTGAGACATGAAGTTGTAGAGAATTGAAATTCCTTCAAAACAAGAGGTGGTGGAAAAATTTCGAGAAAGTATGAGAAAGTTATGATCAACAAAGTTCAGTTGACTTTCATCTGTAAACCCTAATTTAGAAAGTTCGACTTTTGAGCAAATCTTGAGTTTTCTTGATGAATCATGATCAACCCTTGATCAAATGATGAATGTAACTTCAAATGAGGATGTTGACCAAAAATCAAGTTTTGACCGCATGTTGACCAGCTTGACTTTTGTCCACACCCGATTTTCAAACCATCCGAGCAATTGTCTCGAGGAAACTTGACTAGGAAGCTTGAAACTTGACATGGAGAATCTTTGAAACATATGAGGAAGCATGAAGACCATTGAGATGTTGGAAATCCATCTTGACTTGGGAGATACCAAACCCTAATTTGGGTTGATTGTCTAGAGAGAGTTTGTCTAATCAACTCGAGGAATCCTCGAGTATGGATGTATGAAACTTTAGTAGATGGAGGGCAAATTTTTGGGTATGACACCCCTTGTTCAATCTTCTTGTATCGAAGGTTAGATTGACACGCTTGTCTTTTCGTGACCGGAGGTGTAAGATGATTGAACACCGAGTACACCGAAAATTTGCACTCGCTTATTGGTCGACGATGCGGAATGGGCTACAGATGCCATTTGGAGAAGTTGAGACTTCACCGAGGAACGAGTCGTGACGCTAGACTCGAGGTTGTTAATAGGAGAGCTGACGAGATGGGCTTAAGATGCCATCCGAAAGGTCGACAGCGGGGAGTGAGTCGATGTTAGATCAGATGTTCCTCGAACGGAGAGGAGATGGGCTTAAGATGCCATCCGAAGGAGTCGTGACGTTAGACTTCGTGTTCACTTTGAATGAAGTTATTGGTCCGTATTGATTTTAAACCATATATGCAGATTCTCGAAAGTGAAGAATTGTTGACAAGTAGTCGGAGATGGGCTAAGATGCCATCCAAGGCAACCGAGTCGCACGCTAGACTCGTAGTCATTGCTGATAATAAGGAATCGTAATAAATCTTCGTGTTGATTACCCGAGGAGATTGTAGTTGGCAAAATGTGGATAGCTTCTGTTGTGCATCGGTGCCTGATCCATTGCCTCGTTATCGGAGGATAACCAGAGGCGGTCTTTCGGATAGTTTTCCGCTTCGGTCGTGGCTTAATCCTGGACTAAAGGCCGGAGGACAACCAAAGGCGGTCTTCGTATAGTTTTTCTGGCTTATTCGGGCTTAATCTGACTACCGTCTGAGGACAAACCAAGGGCGGCCTTTAGATAGTTTTCCTGCCGATCCTGGCTTAATTCGACCTGTTATGCTGCTGGTGATCATACTGCTTTTGGAGAAACAAGAGAAACTTTGATAGAATATTCATAGTTTTATGCAAAGTATGATGCATGACAAGGTATATTATGACTTTTATGAGAAATGTATGAATGATGAATGTTGTGATATTTCAAAACATATCCATCTTGAAGAAGATGCGGATATTTTGTTTGAAGATTTTCGATTGCTTGGGAATTGTGTAGGTGAGAACTCGCTTTTGAAGGAGAAGAAAGATATCTCGGATTCCTCTCGATGCACTGCCTCGACGAGTCTTGGCCTAGATATTGTTGAGGAAGGTAGAGATTTGAGAAGCTCGTTGTCGAGATCTATAGACCCCGCCGAGGAGAATTGAAGGCGATCTGCTGGGACTTGTATGTAGATCCTGCTGAGAAATTTAAGAGGCGCCTACTGGGATTTCGAGTGTAGATCTCGGCCGAGAGTATTGATAGTTGCCGAGACCGCTTAGAAGAGTCCGAGTCCGTTGTAATCTCCCCGGGCCGGGAATAAAGGTGTATGTTTTCCTCCGGCGCACTATCGACCAAGTCTTGTGTCCTGGATACGGCCGGGAGAAGGGGAGGATTGAGACACGCTACCGGGATGAAGTGTTATTGTTGAGACTCATGTAACGTTGTTCGATCGAGTGGAATGCCAGGATTAACATACTCACTGGGAGGTTTGTGGTGATTGACACTTTTATGGGGAATGCTTTTGTGACTTTCGCTGCCGCCCCAATTTCGGAGCCTCGTAGTAAGTACTTTGTATGTTCACTTTTCGTATGTTTGTGATTAGAGTCTTATTGTCAAATGCGA
Source organism: Vicia sativa (assembly GCA_021764765.1). Lineage (NCBI taxonomy): Eukaryota > Viridiplantae > Streptophyta > Magnoliopsida > Fabales > Fabaceae > Vicia > Vicia sativa. The sequence continues at coordinate 33,729,387 of CM038795.1, read as the reverse complement.
TAGTCATTCAAAGCAAACGTTGGACTTATTGCAAACGATAAACAATGGAAATTGTAAAGAGAAAGAATTTTATGCTTATTTGAAAGTTGTATGTATGGCCAAGTAGTTTGTACACAAGAAAGGTAAAAGCTATGCGGAAACAATCTCGTTAAGTTCCAACTATGCTAGTACTCATATATTTCGACTATCTCATCTCACACAAGAGAAAGTGAGTAGACCGATCTTCGCCATTTGAATCTTGAATGTCGAGTAGAACTGAAGTGTGTGATCTCGAAGAGACATAGTCGCACGCTTAAATCTAACTTTTGCTCTAGACTCCTTTCGGTTTTCATACCAATGATACCTTTTTGCCTAAGCCGCTTTTCGTGTTTTCAATTTGCCGGTGTACATGTTTTGTATATATCCTTAATTTTTGCCCGAACCTTTGTCTGTCAGATGCCCTTATTTTTGCCTAGGTTCATTTACCTAGCGGTCTCTTTTATGCGTAGTATTTTGACTATGTCCGCTTCACGTGGTGTGGAAGTCTTCACCATCCATGGTGCTAAGTATCATAGTCTTCGAAATATTGTTTTGACTACAAACGGTCCCTCATAAGGGAGTCCATTTGCCCCTCGATCACCTTTGTGGAAGAATGATGCGCTTGACTACTAGATCACCGACTTGGTAGACTGTGCTTGACCTTCTTGTTAAATGCTCTGATCATTCGCTTTCTGATAAATCTGTCCATGGCAGATGGACGCGAGTCGCTTCTCATCGATCAAGTTGATCCGGTCAAGTTTGTCTCGAACCCAATCGCCTTCACCTAACTCCGCCTCCCGAGGACTCGTCGAGGGTATCCGAACCTCGATGGGTAAGACGGCCCATACCGTGATACGAGTAGTGGGTTGCCTCGCTGATGTTCGTGGCCGGGTGCGATAACCATGAAGAGCAATGGTAACATCTCATGCCAATCTTTGTAAGTCATTGTCATCTTCTCAGATAATCTTCTTAATGTTTTTGTTGGCGGCTTCCATCGCGCTTATATTCATCTTAGGCCGATATGGAGAAGAATTATGATGTTGATCTTGAATCATGCGTAGTTCTGGTGATCATCTTGTTGTTGAGATTAGAACCGTTATCGTGGATAATCCTTTCGGGAGTGCCATACCGATGATAATATTATGTTTGATGAATCGAGCCACAACATTCTTGGTAAATGATGCATAATGGTCGCTTTACCCACTTGTAAAGTAATCAATTGCCACAAGGATGAAACGATGTCCATTGAAACTGTGGGCTTAATCTCTCCCGATCATGTCAATGCCCCACATTGCAAAAGGCCAAGGAGAAGTTAAACATTCGTGGAGGTAACCGGAGGTAATGCACTTTGCTCGGATAAACCTGCATTTGTGACAAGATCGAGCTGTGAAGGTGACAATCACCATGGTGGATTCAATAACCTTGCTCTCAAAATCTTCTTAGCCATGGTGTGCCCACCGAGTGGGTACCAAATTCGCCTTCGTAACTCTTCCATGATACGATTATGTGTTTTCGTCTACATAATGAGTAAGCACACAAGTCGTAAGCGCTTGTATAAGATGCTGTCGCCATGAGGAAGAATTTAGATGCCAATCTTCTCATGAACTTCTTATCATTAATGATGCCCTGCTGGATATTCCCAGTCTCAAGATACTTCTTCACGCTATAGTACTGTGTTTCTCTTCTCTGGGCCGAGCCAAACAATACGCTTGTTCGCTTCTAACTTCTCAATGATGATCCGGGGAGCCTCATTGTCCCATCTAACCTTGAACATAGATGACATAGTAGCTAACGCTGGCTCCACAATCGATTTCTTCTCGTGGAATATGATCAA
>CM038795.1:33689008-33727435 GCA_021764765.1 Vicia sativa | reverse complement strand
TGAAATCATCACTCTTTTGAATGGCCAAAACAAATGGCCTAGAACCACGATCTTGAGATATTACCACCCTTGTACAAGCGGGCGGGAAGGCCTAAAAACTATGTAGGAGAGAACCTGATGAAGTAAGCCAAAACAAATGGTAGAGAACTAACACATCTCATAGAGTGCAATTAAGGCATAATAAAAGGACTTGCAAAAAGAACAAGCAAGTAGTTGTTGTTGCACCAAGTCAAGATGTGCCAATGCAAGATGATCCAGTGGAAGATGTGCAAGTGCAAACTGAGGTAGGGCATGATGTGCAAACTAATCCGGGCACCAAGTCAAGATGTGCTTGCACAAGATGTGCCAATGCAAACTAAGACACAACATGTGCCTACAAGCCATTAACCACAAACAAAAGCAAAGGGGTAAGTAAGCTTTTAACTACAGACTATCTATTTACATCATGCTTTTAACATAATGCTTTTAACTATGTATAGTTTATTAAAATTTGTTTACATTATTTGCTTTTAACATAATGCTTTTAACTATGTATAGTTTATTAAAATTTGTTTACATTATCACTTTTAACATCATACTATTTTGTTTAGGAAAGACTAAAACAAAATAAGCCAAATGTAAGAAAACAAAGACCAAGTTCAAACAAAAGCTCATGGAGTTGGGACAAGTAGCACCACACTAAAAATTGAAACAAGTAGCACTACACCAAAAGATCTTGTGAATGGATAAGTATTGCACAAACCTGCTGAAACAAGTAACCACACCTATGGATAAATTCCATGATTGGGATCTTTGGAACTTTGACTACTTTCTTTGGATTGGAATGATGTGCTGGACATTGAGCCTTTGAATGTTGAAGACCATGCATAACAAACTATGGAAGAACCACTACGCAGAAAATGTGGAAGATCCTGCTGTTTGCTGGTGGAAAACTCTTGCCAACACAACCGAACCACACCACTAAAAAAGGCTGGACCAAGGGTTTTTATGGTGTATCTCCGGAAGTCTAAAAAGTCATTCAAACCACCATCTCCCTCCTCAGAACCTTTGCAAACCAAGGCAAAAAACAAATTCTCCAGTGCAAGTTGTAAAAAGGCAAAGTGATAGACTCTGATCATCAAAACAAAGGTTGTTTGGTCCGGTAAAACACGATGACCCTTTGGTCATAAATGAGGAGGAGGAAGCTATGGACCATCAAGTGTTAACAACACATGGAGTAAATTACTAAGATTTAACTTAGTGAAACTCTTTTGTTCTTTATTGATGTTTTAGTTTTTGTAACTCAATGAATCTCTTTTGTAACTTTGATGTTTTGGTTTGTTTGTTGTCAATTGATGTTTTGTTGTTGTTCAAATTGTGTGAAACTTATTTTGTAATATAATAATGAAGATTTTATGTATTCTTATGTATTGTGAACTTAATTATGGCTTAGTTATGGTCAAACAAGTTGTCTATAACAATTTCTAATTCTTGTTCTTATTTTACACAACAACAATTTCTTATTACATAACATATAATAGATGACATAACATTTTATCACATAACGATTAATGGTGAAACATTGTGTGGAGACAATTTTGATTACAAAACTTCTAATAACAACATTTATTATAACAACAATAGACAATTACAACAACTCTTGATCACAAACAAACTATTTTGATTATAATACATTCGAACCATTACAACCAACTCTAAACCAACAACAACTATAAACCAACAACAACTCTAAAGATTACGATACACTACCTCCCTTAACAACATTCAATTAAAGACATTTCTTCAAATTCTTGAATTCTAAAACACTACATTTTGTTACATTTCACTGCAAGGTAGAAATTGATCGTTAATGGCAATATTAAACAAAGCTGTCTTCATCTTTCCACATAGCCTGTCTTAACTTGATTTCCAATTCGACATTATTCTTCATTGTTGACTAGCACATTTTCTTCAAGGTTCCAAAAACTTCAACTCCCTCAACTTGGTGAATCATTCTTCAATTATTCATCTTGATTCTCCATTACCCCGTTTGATTTCATCATCCCATTCAAACAGTTACGCATCATCACTCGCCAACAGGACATCTCGAGAACAATTTCCCTCGATTGCGACCGTTTTTGCGGTAAGATATCATACACAAATTGCAAGCACCGTTCTCCATCTCGACTACTCACACTTGATGGGGGTGAAACACGGTTGCTTCAAAGAAGATGATGGCATAGTTGAAAATGGGGCAGCAAAGAAGAAGAACCGCGTCGGTTTGAAGGGTTTGTAACGAAGAAGAATTTGGGAAGAATGAGGTAAAGTGAAAGGAATTTATGGTTCAGTTATTTTACTTAAATAAATAAAATTATCAACTATTCCAAAGTGTCAAATAAATTAATCACACATGGCAAACCACGTCACCGTACGTTAGTGGAATCTAACGGCAAAGATGTTTTATGCCAACGTAAAACTTTAGAGGGACCAGAAGTTGAAGAAAATATTTATAGAGACTAAAAGTGCAGGGTCGCCTATTTGTAGGAACCCCTGACATATTTAACCCTATAATAAATGTGTTTAAATATCTTTTAAAGTGTAAAAAGTGAAGAAAATTGTATATAAATATAAAAGAAAATTATACATTTATCATATTTCCATTGAAAAATAAATATAAATCACACATAAAGAATTATACTTAAATTAGTTTAAAATTATTGTATTGATAAGCTGATCTAGAATCAATTTCTACTTATAAATGGTTTTAATACTGGTTTTGAATCAATTTTATATTTTAAGTACATAAAACTGGTTTTATATTATAGACTTATGTGTCAATTTCATGTTATTTTAATATTAATATAATTATTATTTTTATTTCATTAATTAAGCCTTTATTATTTTTGTGTTAAATGTTAAAATTTAAAATATAAAATCTTTGGGGCGACATCGTCTTAACAAATAAGTACAACGTGAACAATGCCTATATATGTCTATTTATGATGGGGTGCTCCCTCCTAAATGCAACAAAAGATTGTGATGTTAATATGCCATATGTGTTATTTCCTTGCACAAATGTCTCTTATCACAAATGGGGTTGATACTCCTTTTCAATGACTTTGAGGTAAAGTTTATTAACCATATATAATTTCCACATTGCATCTACATTCTATGAGTTAGTAATATGTTAATTTTTTCAATATCAGTTGTGAATACAAGAATAATATGCCACACACGACACTCTTTCCATCCTTTCAATATTTAACGATCTTAGGCCAAAGTCAAACAATAGTCAAGGTTTATTATCATTTATGCAAGGTAAGAAGATGTTCGGTCACCTTCTTAACCATAATGCTAATAAGAGTATCTATAAAATTAAGGTCATCCCCCTTCAATTTCATCCTCAACATCCCAACCTTCTTCAAGAAGTAATGACATATTAAAAAATTATAGCAACATAATCACTTTTTAGTGGGATTATGGTTAGACATATATCAACCACCTGACCTATATCAATAATAAGACAATTAGGAGACAAGGCTTACCACGTTATGGAAAAATCTTGGTTTCTTTGAAGATGTAGGATCATACATCATTAAGCACCGAGAAGCGCCACATTGACACTCCCAAGTTAATTAAAGGCGATAACTAAAGAAGATAGGCGAGATATTTTTGTGAGGAGGAGATACTTTGAACATTCTCGGTACTTAGTATATTTCTTGTGAAAATATTAATTATAATTTATCATTTATTTCATTTTTAGATAAAATGAGCTTCTTAAACACCATCATCCAGATGAGGAAGTGCTTGAAAGGCATGCCCTCCCCATATGTCATTTTACTATTTAACCCTCGATGTAAAATTTCCATGGAGATTGACCACAATAATTGGAACCCTAACGATTGTTCTATTGGAACAACCTAGGTGAAATGGTCCTCTCGTTCTAGAGACCATGTACATAAATCTTATTATCGGTTTGGAGGATAATGTTTCTAGGTCTTCACCAAATAAAAATGGTGAAGGATCTTAAAAAATGAGATAGAACAAAAGACCTATCTTTGATGGTCCTTCCTCAAAAATACCATGATAAAAAACACCTTGCCTAGATAGTCCATACCTTATAGGAAGTTCATGTGTCCCACTAATTACCAAGCTTTCGTCTTTACTTGTTAATCTTGGGCCTTGAACAAATATTCTTCAAATTTTGCATCTTCGAATATGACTATGCCTATTTTACAAGTATGGAGAAAACATCAAGTTGAAAGGAGATGTCAAAAATTTCCTATGAGATGTGCAGGCATGCCTTTTTATTGTCATTTGAAGCCGAATGTATGAGACGTTATGGCTCATGGGTACCCGTGAAAAGAGAAGGAAACTCTATAAGAATGTCTAAATGTTTCTATTATTGAAAGAGACAAGCTTCTTCATAAGCTTACCAAGTTTGGGAAGCTTTTGAAAAAAATGGGAGATGAGGCGTGAAAATACGAGTCCCATACAAGAAGGTAGAATAATTGAAATTGGTGATAAAAGAAAATATGATGGCCTAAAATATTGTCTAGAAGAAACTATTTGATACATAATACGCTTTGGCCAATGTCAAATAGGCTCTTGATTCTTCTCACAAGATGGTGGAGGAGTTGGAACGGACCTCGCGTGAGGCTCACAAGAGTTTTGAAATGACTTGGGAGAAGTTAAGAGAGGTGGAATATGAGAAGATCCATTTGAATAAGTAGTAATAAAGTCCTTTGAGATCGATTATTCCATGGTCCAATCTTTCTTTGACAATTGTTTGAGGCATGGAGTACATTAATCATGAGATACAAATCTCGGGAGAAAATCCTCGGTGAGCGAGGAGATGAGAGGCCAATGAAATGTTTGTACCTATTTTCTACATTGGTGAAAGTAATTCTTCGTTGTTGTGAATGAAATATATGACTTTCTTACCTTCCTTGATGATTATTTAGTGTTTTCAACGTTCCATTTATTTTGTTGTCCTACTTATTCATCCTTTAGTGTTTTAAACGTCCTTGGTTCTTTGAAGTCATTGTGGGGTTGTATAGAGCTAATTTGTTGGGCCTCTTTGAGGAGAGCACTCGACCGATGGTCTCTTTTTTCCTTCCCCAAGTGAAAAAATTGGTTTGGGCACAAAAATATGGATTCACCTCATGTACTATAAAGTGACTAGCTAAGAGAAATGGGTAAGTCGAATCACCGTTTGTGTTCGAGGTTTTGGTGTCCTTGATCGCGGATATTGAGAAAGGTTAAGAAACAAATGTACCATATCGTTTTATTCTCTATTTAGTATATCATGTGATATTTCAAAGTAAATCCAACCAATACAACTGTTGAGGAGCGATGTTGTGATCAATTGGTTGTTGACCCAAAGCATTGAAATCGACTAGGAAAATAGGGTGGTCCAACATATATTTAGGGAAAAAAGATTAGCACATGGTTACCATATGACGACTTGATCACAAAATCATGTTTTGGGTTATAGTCAATAGAGAAAGAAGCGACCCACTAAACATACACAATGATTGAGAGAAACATTCTAAAGCATATATAGGTCAAAAGAAAACGAGATCTTAGATCTCGAACCAACACATTTGGAAGTTTTGACTTTGAAATTCCTCACACTTCTTCAATAGAAGCTACTCTTTAATACATTCTTGACCTACATCACCAAAATCACAAAAGTTGCCTTCATAACAAATCGGACCATTAACTCTAGAGAAAAATTTCTTTTAGACTACTATTATTGATGACAAATGAGTAGTTGTCTTGATTGAAATTATTTTCTTGTTTTTTTTATATTTTATATTTATGTCTTTCTCATTTTGTAATCAACATTTCCTTCATTTTAATATCGATTTCGATTTCATATATGTGATATATGGTTTTGTGTGTTGTTTATTTTCTCTTCCTCACTTTACCACTTTTTAATTATGACAATGAGAAGAAATACACACTAGATAAGTAAAGTATATTCTCTTTATCAATGAAAGAAAGTTAATAACTCCAAACTTTTTATCTTTATATTTTATTTTATCACCTTTTGAGAGATACACTATCATCATCAAAAGAGAATATAGTTCTATGTATTGTGATGATAATATCCTCCAATATTTTTGATGACGAGAACTCTTAATTTTTTTATATTTTATAATGGCAACTAAACAAAAAAGAATATATATAGAGAGTCTCATCAAGTCAATACAATTTTAATTTCTATCTTTCAAGTATACTCTTTAATTAAAACACAAATAGTTAATAAAGATACTATAGTAAAATTAGTATTTTCTCTCTTTTATTTATCATATTTTCTAATCGATGTAAAATGGTCAAATATAAAACTTGTTTTAAGAATGAGAATATATATATTTTCCAACCAATATTTAACTTTAAAATGAGTCTCATACAAAAAATAAGTGAATTTTTTAATCCATCTCATGTCTTTCTTAGTCATTCCTACGAAATTTTATTATTACTCTGGGAAGCAGGAAATAAACTTAAGTAAACACCTTATTCAATGAAATTCGAGGTTGAAAAGGGTTGGGTGTGAACAGTATATTTCAAACTCTATGTAATATTTTAATAAAGCGTGTATGTGAGACCAAATTTGAAATAAATTTATAATCAGAAATATACTTCCGGTTCGCACCCTTTTTCATGCAAATCACGTTGAAAAGGGTTGGGTGTAAACTGGAAGTATATTTCCGATATGTGAGACCAAATTTAGAATAAATTATTAATATTACATTACTCCTTCCGTTTTTATTATTATATATTTTTTAGTAAAAAAATTTATTGCTAAAATATAAGTCGTTTTGTAATTTCAATGTACAATTAATTTTTTTCTTTCTAAAATGCCCTTATTCCATCTCTTTTTTCTATAATTTTTATATTCCGATGAATGTTGTATTCCAATGCAGTGAATTTAAGTTTTTTTTAATTAATGGTGATAAATTGAAAAACACGTAATTTTTTCGTTGATTAAATAATTGTAGTTTAGATATTCCATTATCAAATAATGATTAAATCTACATATTCCATCTTCAAATCATAATGATTAATTTATGATATTTGGAAAAAAGAGATTTCGATTGTGACTTTAAAAAGGGTAATATTAGAACCTCTTATAATATATTTACAAAATTAACAAAAATTAATGACTTCCTTATTTAATATGAAACCAGAAATATATTTTTGGTTTTCACCCCATAAATTAAAAAACACTTAATTTTTTTGTTGATTAAATAATTGTAGTTTAGATATTTCATCTTCAAATCATAATAATTAATTTATGATATTTGAAAAAAAGAGATTTTGATTGTGACTTTAAAAAGGGTAATATTGGAACATCTTATAATATATTTACAAAACTAACAAAATTAATGACTTCTTATTTAATATGGAACGAGAAATATATTTCCATTTTCACCCAAATATTTTAAAATATAGTGCATACAAAGTATATTTTCGGTTCCTCAAATATTTGAAGGTGTGCGTGAAAATATATTCCAAATTTTCTAAAAGGCATTTTGGGATATTCATAAATTCCCACCCTTATGGGTGGATTAAGAAATCCACAAAAATAATACTTCTAAGATATGCGTATTGTGAAATCACACTTTCTACCCACAATGTCATAACAAATCTACCTTTACGACAAACATAGAAGACAAATACTAAAGATCATGCACAACGAAGAAACCAACAAAATAATGGCATGCCCATCCCTTATTTTTACCAAAGTATAAGGACACATACATTTTTTGAAATTTCATATGAAATGATAAGTTTATTAGATTTAGTATTATATCGAGAAGTTTTGTTTATAAATATAAAAAGTAATTTTTGACCTCAAGTCCACTGCGTGTACATGGTATTGTCTACTCAGGTCATTATGGAAGACTTTCACGATTTTGTTTAGAAAAAGCTGATTGAAAAATGTGTGTGTTGTGTATAAAACATCTTTGATCTCAATTTTCTAGTAATGAGGCCTTTGATGTACCGAACACTAGCCTACTAGTTGAGACTAATGGGCTAAAGGATCTGACCCTCGAGCATGCTCAGGAATTTGTTTCCCATAGACAACACCAATGATCTTACATAAATACTCACAAATGATTAGGTTTACTTGGACATGATGGGGGACTTCAATAATAATCTTACAGAAATCTATGATACTCACGATGTGTTGGTGTGCTTTGATCGATGGTGAATGTAACCCCAAATATATTTTAGGATTTTTGATTGACCCCACAAATCAACACATGTCTTTTCATCATAATTTGTCCTCAACGACACGCTTTCTGAAAAAACTTTACGAGGTTCACCCATCCAAATACTACTCTAATTTAGGCATAACTATGAAGTTCTAATTGGTTAGACTATCGAAAAGAAGATGGAACTTGTTGGTATAGGTAGTACCAATCAATCATTATAAGCCTTTTTTCAACCATGCGTCCCTTTGTTTTGACCTCGGGATCCCTCTCATTCGATGTGAATTCGAAGATCAATCCTCACCCTTTTCAATCTCAAAGTGTTACATCCTCTCTGTCCTCTTCGATCTTGTGTGTTACAGTGAACTTCGACAATAGTCTTACCGAGATACGAGCTAACCACAAAATGAGTTGGTATGCTTGGATCTACTGACAAAATCCAACAATGATCATGCAGAAATTTGAAATATTTACTAATGGGTTGGTGTACTTGAATCTAATATTGAACTCCGACACAATAAGTATACCAACCAACACTTTGAAATCTGAATTAGTTATTAGCAAATATGATAGGTATTTTAGGTTAAAAATCGTGTATCCGACAATAAAATATTTTTTTTTTCTTTTTCTTCTTAAAAATAAAATAAAATTCAATATCCATAAACACGTTTCTAATTTTAGTAGATTTGTACTTAGAAATACCAATTAAAAAATGTGAGTCTTTTAAATAAATTTAATACTTTAAAAATGATTTTTATTTCGGTTCACTAAGTAGCAATCACTTCATTGAGATAGGTTTTAAAAAATAATTAGTATTTATTTTTCGACTAAGTGATATGTTAACCAACTATAAAGATCTGGTAAATATTTGCCAAGCCTTTTTTATCCTTGGAAAAACATACGTGTAAAAGTGAGAGATATCTATTTGCTAAGTCATTTGATAAACATACTTGCATTAGTATTAGTTCAATTAATTTGTATTTCAAACATCAACAAGAGATGATATGGTTGAGTTGGTCTAAGGTACTTGGTTCTGGTTCAAAAAGGATTTGGGTTTGAATCTCACTGTCAACAATTTTTTCAGTCATGAATCACTAAGTTATTTCTTTAGTTTGTAAAGAGGTTAGACTTAAAAAAAATATACATATTGTTTTCACATATTTCTTTTTCTTTATTTCCCACTTTCTTATGACCTTTTTCTTTTTGGTGTCTTTTTTTTTTTGTTGGTATGTTTGATTGTTTGATTTTTTGATTTTCTTAAAAGCATTTATAGAATCAACATATATTTTTTATGTTTGGCTAGTTTTCCAAATAACTTTGTGATGTCCAAATAACTAAGATTGTTAGATTCTTTTATACAGGCAACCTTTGGTCGTCACTCCCTACATATAGATCTTAATATTTTGTTATCATAATCTTTGTTAGAATTTTTTTCCTAAGCTGCTTTGTTTGTTGATTAAGTGAAAGAATCTAGTCTGCATGGAATTCATATATTTTTTGGGTTCCATATAGAATAGTTCGAACTCCTGTGTAAAAATATTGATCTTAGAATCCTTAGCGTCATCCATTCCCTCATAAAGGGTTTGAATATCGTCCCACATATCTTTAACACTCTTATGATGTGAAATTGAGTAGAATACTTTTACGCTTATGGCGAAGATAAGTATGTTCCTCGCTTTTAGATTATATGAAGCCTTTTTGGTTTCATCATTTGTCCAATTCTTTGGGTGTTTAACATCATTATCGCCTTAGGGATAAATGACCATTCAGAAGCTACCCATAGATTTTTATCAACTAATAATAAATGTATATACCGTTCTCTTTCAATAAGCATAATTCGCCTTTAAAACACATGTTCTATTATACTCCATTTGGATCGCCATCATCAACCATATTCTCAAGCGTTTGAGTCGCTTAGGCACGATCAAAAGACCAACTCTAGGGGGTTGTTGGGGAGAATATGAAGTAGAGAAATAATTTAGAGGGGTGTAAATAGACCCTAAATAAAAATTCGATCGATTTTCCAAAAATAGAATATCAAAGATTTTTAAAACAAACAAAAGTCTTAAAGCGAAAATAGAGATCTTATGCTTGTATGGAAATTCAACCATATTTACAAGTACACAATTCATAAATCTCACAGGTTCAAAGACAATAATTAATTTAGTGATTGGATTACACGAGATGTATCATATACAATGCTTCAATTAATATAAAACTATAACATTACTACTTCTCCATATTTTAATCAACATTAAAGCTCGATTAGGTACTGATTCTAACAAAACATAACCTCATGTAATAAATCATTACCAACTAAAATAAACGATAAACTACACTAAATTGATAACCTAATCATGAAATTATCCTATTAAAATTAAAATTCAAGAGTGTGTGTGTGTGTGTGTGTGTGTGTAGAGAGAGAGAGAGAGAGCACCAAAATATATAGTGGTTCAACTCTATCGTCTTACATGAACCTACTCCACTCTTCAATGGTTTTCCGTTGGAATTGGTTTTATTCCACTGTGTTTTGACAAATATTATACGAGTTCATACAATCACCAATCCATAATAATGCTAGAAAAAATATCTTATATGGATCTTGACTTATATAAAACTTAATGCCAAACTCTTTTACAAAATATTTACTTGATTCTCGCTTCTTGCATCTTCCAGATTTGCCAATCTACTCACAGTCTTTGTGTGTAGCAATCACCCTCTGTTCCCATCAATTTCTTGAGCGAGGAATTGTCTGAAGATTGAAAAGAAATCCTCCTTGTCTGTATCCTTCCACCTAATCACTACCAAGGTTAGATGGAGATAATAACCTCATTCTTTTCACTAGAATTTGCTACCAATGACAACAACCTCAATCTTGCAAGATTCTTGAAGAATCTTTACCATAATCTCAAGAATGATTAAGTTTCAAGGCACATTGTCCTAAAAATTAAAAATCTCCATAATCAAGATCTGAAATCAAACTAGAGGTTGAAGATGAAACAAATTCTATTTGCAAGAGTTTTTATGTTTTCAAACATGAGAGGGTGTTGATTTCATAAAATCACAATGTAGATTATGAAATTAATTTTGAAAATAAGATGACAAAATGAATTTATATGTGATTGAGATTAAGCACAAAATGGATGGAAAAAATATTTAGATTCGACTCAAGAGCATTTCTTAATTTGAGTCAAATGAGCAAGTAGAGTGAAACATGATACCATAAAGAAATCGACCATTTTTTGTCTAATTTGAGTCACGTTATATCTCTGATTCGAGTTATGAAAGCGTATGATTCGAGTAAGGTATAAAGCTTTATTGAGTTAATTTAGATAGACCGAGAAAGAAAAATATGAAAAAATAGTATGATTCGAGTCAAGTATAAATTGTGATTCGAATCAAATGAAATGAGGCCAGCTAAATCTATCTTATTCGAATCAAGTGCAACTTGATTTGAGTCACAAAGTTTCATGATTTGAATCAAGTTAAAATTATGATTCGAGTCATAGAGTTTGAAAACTTATGTTTACCCACTTCAATTTGATTAGTCGGGGATATGTAACACCCTAAAACCCAAATATCTTAATTTTAAAAGATAAAATACACATATGATGTTGCTTCATCAAAATATGCATGCTTTATTAATGCAAAGTCAACTAATCTCGCAGCGTAAAACAAATTGAAACATAACTTCACATTATTCATAGAAATTAAAATTCAACCACACTTAATTAAAATACATGCTTCCCATTCTCGATTTTACTGAGAATCATAGCGGTGTTCCAAACTAAGCGAAAATAAATATGTGAAGTGAGCCATGAAGCCATATTCTAACTCACAAGCTTATTGGGGTGGTTGAAAATATACATGTTAAAAAGTCCCACACCGCTCATTTTGTAAAGAAAAAGAGTTCAAGGCTATATATATATTCAAGTTTTTCTTTACAAGATGCACCGATAAAAACACTTTAAGCTAGTATTTGACTTTCTTTGTTCTCTTATGCTCTTGTATTAGAGTGTTGTGAGATGTAGTTAAATATTTATTTTGGAGAATGTGGATGCATTGGGGCCAAAGTTAGTTGAGAGTATATTATGTGTTGTAACAATTTCACATAGTGTTATTCTACGGTTGTCTATTGACAACGGCCAGTAGTTTTCTCAATTTTGGAGTTTCCACGTTATATCATTGTGTTGTTATTGTTGTTATTTTTTCCTCTTTTCTCTATGTTTTATTTTTCCAACAACGATATAAGAGCTTTTGGTTTGATCCGAGGATAAGTGTTCTTAGAATGCTACGGTTTGCACTTTGTCAATCTTCATCATAAAAATATTATTGTGAAAGAGTTGTTAGTATGATCACAAGTTTCACTGCTTGCAATTTAGGCTAGAGAAAATTGTTGGAAGAATTGGTTTAAATTGTGAAAATTCAAGTCAAATATGTGTTACAATCAAGATTACACAAGATGCAAAATTATGTCGATGGTTGAAGAGCTTTACCAACATGGAGAGTTTCACCATAATTTTAAACCTAATTTTCGGCATGTGAAAATTCTTGAAGTGGTTTATCTTCAAGTAAGATATACAACTTCTTTAGGTGGAGTATGATAATTTTTAAAATTATGATTATCAGTAAAACAATGTGAAAATTATGGGAGTGGTGTAGCAAAGTGACTATACTCTTTATAGAGTATGATTGTTGGTGAAGAACAATGAAAGTTTATGTATTATTTTCAATCAAATTGGATATTGTTGGGGTTGGTTGAAAATATACATGTAAAAAGTCCCACATCACATATTTTTGTAAAGGAAAAGAGTTCAAGGCTATATATATGATTCAAGTTTTCATGATAAGATGCACGATCAAAAACACTTTAAGCTTGTATTTGACTTTCGTTGTTCTCTTATGCTCTTGTATTAGAGTGTTGTGAGATGTAGTTAAATATTTGTTTTGGAGGGTGTGGATGTATTTGGGGCATGAAGGGTGTGGATATATTTGGATTGATATGTGGTGTCTCCCTCTCTTTTGGGGGGCGAGTTGGATCCGATGTTGGATTATGTTATAGGATGTGGGACTCACTTGTGGTGGAGAATGTTGGGTTCAAGTGTGAGTGGTTAAGTTCCACGTTACCTATGCATGAATGGAATGTTAGATTTATAATAGAGATGATCCATTTACCTAACACCTTAAGGTTTTAGGTTGATATATGATGTTTATCTCTTTTGTGGTCTGGAGCATTATTTTCATTGGTGCGTTCGTCTCTCGAACTCCCCAGCGAGCTATCCGCATTGTTGATTATCCGTACAAAAATTGCCAATTGCATCCAACAAACAAAAGAAATGTGTGAAAATCGCCTACAATATTAACAGTAAAATTAACACCACAATCATAAACAAAATAGAGATTGATGTATCATTATCACCGAAACACAATCACAATTCTAATTCATATTATATGCAATGCTAAATGCACCAACTCCTCCATCTATATGCATGATGTATCGGGTTTTGGATATCGAAGTTTGTTATTGATTTATTCATGGTCTCTAGTCCCTTAATGAATCAATAATTCCACCAAATAAATATGAGACTCGCTTCTAGTCCCTCGCACAAATCAATGATTCCACCAAATAGATATATGAGGCCATCACTAGATTGAAGTCTTACCCATTTCCAAAATATATGCATACATGATAATATAGACAAACAAACATGCACTAACAATCACAAAAAACTCAACATTATACATAAAAAATTCCTATATATATATCAGTATTTACCAATAATCAAGCCGGTATAATTCCACTGAATTATTAATCACCACAAAATAATTATTTCCAACAATTATAATTCAACACATCTCAACAAAATAATTTATTATTGTTTCATACTCACAAATCATCTCAACTCAAAAATATTTATATAATTAAATATTTCTTTAAAATAATAAAAAAAGCAAACTTGTTATTTTATTTTTCAATGTAATAATAATAATAATTATTATATTTTCAATCGTATCTTATAATTATTATTCTATTTACTATTTCTAATATATTAATAAAATTTATTTAATAAATATATAATATTTTATGATAGTATTATTGTATTTTAATCCCATTCACTTTGTAATTAAAGGAATAACAAATATGTTGTATATACATTTGAATGTCATTATGGTAACACTGTTACAACAGCTATTCAGAGTTGGATTCCAACCTAGAAACTATGGTTAAACTATAAGAGATTCTTACTATCTAAACTAGGTGTTCTTGGATAAACAATACTAATTTAATTAATGATAATAGTGCAAACCAAATATAATATAAATTATCAATTTAAAAACCTATAAATTAATTTAAAAATTATCAAAATTAATTGAACCAAATGTAAAAACTTGATAAACTTTTAGCAAAAACATTTTTTTTCGTGTGTGTTTTATTTCAAAGCGTTTAAATAAGTGAAGAAGCTAAAAATAGGGAAAAGTGAATTGAGGAACAGTATAAACTATAGGTGGTAATTCGAAATGTGATAATAGGGTCCTACATGCAGTGACAAAATGAAATGATGTATGTTTGCCACCTCCATGCACTTTCTTCAGTTTAATTAGGGCTCAAACCTAAAAAGAAAAAGCATATATATTATTTGATAATCCAAGAGATCTTGTTGTAAATGACATATACAAAATACTATTCTTATGGTATGTATCCACTCTTACATCATCACCACGTTAGGCTAACGCCACCAAAACCATCTTACATTTTGCACTACATTTTTCTTACTAATAGTTACCGTTACACATAAAAAAACCTAAAGTCTTTGACATTTTTCAAAACTTCAAAGCATTTTATACAATTTAGAATTTATTTAAAATAGAAGGACACAAAATAGAGGGAGTAAGAATATCAAAATTCGGTAAGTGAGGAAAAAATTTAAAAAGGATGGCAAATATAGTCTATTATTTATAAAATTTGCTCTAAATTCTATTGGAAGTGAGTTAAAATGAGTCAAATTAAGATCTAAGTCAGCAAGAAAGTTTGAATAATTATTCTCTTTTCTACAAATATACAAAATCAAAAAATGCACAAATGAAGTAATATAATGTTACCAAACAAAGCAAAATCAGTTAAACTGAAGTTAACAAAAGAGGAAACATGTATGTATCAACGGATGAAAAATTAAAAATTAAGATACAATAATAAGATTAATACACGGTAAATATAATATTTCTCAAACTTGTAAGAATATTGAGGATCAACGATAAATATAAGACGATAACTGAACAATAAAAATACAAAAGAACACCGGTATTTTTAATCTGGAAAACCCCTCAATATGAGAGTAAAAATCCCCCCAAAAAATAGCTCCACTATAATTAATTGAGGTTACAATAGAGTCTTTAAAGTGATTCACAAAATAGTGATAACAACCACAAATCACAAAGCAAACTAACTTACAAATAAGAATAAAAAACTGTTTTTTCCTTCAAATTTTCAGCTTCAGTGCGAGGCCGATATCTCTCAACTAAGACCTTTTTTTGAAGATCTCAATGGTTAAAAGTTAGAAATAGGTGTTGCGAACCTACCCTCCAAATTTGAGCTGAGTCTAATAGCTAACGAATCGGGGATCGTCGATTTAGTGAGGCTGGTTTAGAAAAACGAGATTGAATTTGTCTCCTCTTTTCTCTCTTTTTGCATCCTTATTTTCTCTCTATCTCTCTTAACTCTAAATTGACATTCTCTACTTAAATAAGTGAGACAAATGGGTTATTCATATTTGGGCTTTTCTCCAAATATGAAAGAAACTCAAGCACAACAAATCCCCCCTCACAACTATGTGGAGGAAATCACCAAACCGGCGATATCACAACAAGCTTCAAACTTCCTTCTTGGTAGTGTCTTAGTCATCATATCAGAACCATTATCATCTGTATGAATTTTAGTAACTCCAACAACTTAGCATCCAAAACATCATATATCCAATGATATCTCACATCAATGTGTATGGACCTATTATGAAAGGTCAGATTCTTACCAAGATGAATTTGACTATCCACAAATAACACATATTTGTCTTGAACAAAACAATGCTCCTGCAAAAACTTCTTTAACCAAAGTAACTCTTTGCATGCTTGATAATGGCAATAAACCCAACCTTTGTAGAACAATGCTACACACTTTTGCAATTTGGATTGCCAAGCCACGACTCACCTTCAAATTTAATAATGTGGTCTAAAGTGAACTTTCGGAATCAACGTCTTCATCCATATCAGTCATAGTATCCCACTAGAGTAGACTTATATCCTCCAAATCTAAGCCTCATAGAAGTAACATCACGAAGATATCTTAGTATCTATTTTACAACATTCCAATATTTTCTACCGGGATTTGACAAAAATCTACTGACTGTACTAACAACATGTATTATATCTGGTCATGTACGTACTATTGCATACATCAAAGTACCCACAACAAGCGTATAAGGAACACGTTTCATATCAAATACTTCATCCTCACTTAAAGGACTTTGATTAGAACTCAACTTAAAATGAGTAGTGTAACACCCCAAACCTACCCATCGAATATTAACAAAAATCAGAGTGCAAAATTTTATCATACATGAGATGCCACATTTACTTCACATAAAAACAACATGTATTAATCATATTTATTAGATACATAACAATTAACACTTGGATGAACATAATAAAACTAATTCAACTTTTAATCAATGATTCACTTAACATTTCATTCAACTAAAAACTTCCACAACGGTATAATACTTCATAATTTTTACTTGAAGGTCAACAACTTTTAGTAATAACAACAATGACACAATAAAAGAAACAACTTAGAGTTCATCCCCCGAGTGCTACGTATCAGAGCAATCGACACCAACTTGAACTAATAACAACTAATTCTTCATTCTTGAATACATGCACGTGACCAGTATAAAGGCAACGACGAAACAAATGAAAGGGGTGAGATATCTACAAATATAAACAAAGTATGATAATCAATATATTGGATTAGAATCATATGAATTTCACCGCTTCATACAACAACTATGCAATAAATGACAATCAACTTAGTAACAACGACAAGACATTTTTATTCGACCAACGTAACAACTTGAATCAGCACAACTTAATGACAACAACAACTTATATCAAACAACAATCTCAACGTCAATAACAACAACAACTTAAACATAAACAACAACAACAACAACTTAAACATACAAATCGAATGCACTCAAATATACAAATGCATGTGGTACCATTTGGAGAGAACTCCCAACAAACATATGCAGTTATCGAGGCATTTCAACGAGGCATAATCCTTCAACGTGGTGTCATTAAGGCCAAAGCATAAGCCTTCAACTTTCAACGTGGTGCCATCAAGTTCAACTTAATCATGCAAATGATATGTATGCGACAACAACCACAACATAACAAAACCACGAAAAAATACAACAACATCAACAACAACTTAAACATGCATCAATTGCATCAACTTAAACCAACATTGGTCGTTCGACCTACAACTCAAACATGCCCATGAATCGGGACAATTCAACTTATTCGGTTGTACCTGCAAATCAACATATCCACGTTGTTTCGACAAAACAAATCAACCAAGATTACCTACTAATAACTCAGACCACTCGGAAATTTTCGGTTAATTCGAACAACTAATTTTCTCCGCTTAATTAAGCTAATTGACACATTTCTATTCATTGTTATCACTGCTAATATTAACTAACTTCTACAAATTTTATTATTCTCAACTAATTAGTTTTCCTGCAATTTGCATATCATACTGTCCACCAAATCCAGTTCTGTTACTAAAACTTTCTAATACCACCTTTATCGACTATTCTCTTTTTTGCAAAGCGCAATATATCATATTATCTTGCACCTTTCTACTTATTATACTAAGCTATTAAGTCTAGTATATTATGCCACGCTACTCCTTTTTTGTGTATTGTACCTACGTATCTAATCACCATCCACAAGAATCGAAAGGACGAAACTCCAAAACTCCATGCATACACACATTCGGAGGAACGAAAGGAAGAACAAGGTGGGATGCCCACTCTCCTAGTGGGGATGCGTCTATATAATATATATATATATATATATATATATATATATATATATATATATATATATATATATATATATATATATATATATATATATATATATATTTCTTCTTCCTTACTTGGGTTATAATTACCACCTAAGGTCCACACTTCAAAACCGGAAACCATACTTAAACCATCAATTTCAATGCACACGTGAGACACAAAGGTAGGTGGGGCACCCACCCTACTACATGGGGCGTCCTCCCCTAACTTCAATACAAATATTAATTTTTCTTCTTTCTCACCCAGAACCCATCCCAGCTTCTCTTCTTAATTTATAATCATTCAATTAACTACTCAGGTTACCTAAATTTCTAAATTAGAACACATGTATGCAACAAGGAAAGGAATAAAGTGGGACACCCACCCCATGCCTTGGGAGTCATCCCTTAAATGTAATACATATATATTTTTCTTTTGTTTCTTCTTTCTTACATGGCGTTCGCCCCTACCTGATTAAGGCCCCCGTCCTAAATTTTTCTTATACACATGTTCATCGATTCCACCCAAATCTTTACTATTATTTTCCGTTTCGATTCAACATAAGTAAAATAATCCAACATAGTGTTACGTTATACCATCATAATATTCCAAGACAACGCAACATCAACGATAGTGATACTCATGATTTCGTTCAACACAGTTTTATCAACGACAACCACAATTTATTCAAGAACACTACCAATCAACACATCACAGTTACAATTCATAAAATCTCCAATACCACATATCAATTATCATAATCCCGGTTATAGAATTCGAACCCCATCCTTACCTTTTGGTTTTCCGGTCGGTCGAATCTTCGATCTTTTTCGCAGTTTCCGCTCTTCCATGGCTTCAACTTCTTTCGCATCAATTTTCCTCGATCAGTTTCCAAAAAATATTCTGCAATTATTTTCCTCTTCTTGTACAACTTCTTTTCTCCAAACCCTTGTTCTCTTCTTCTCTCCAAGAGTCACGACAAAACCTACTTTCCTACTACTTCTTTTAACAACCTAATAAAATATTATATCTTACCACATTGTCTTATTGGGCCAATTAATAACACCTGCAACATTACTATTTACCACACAACAACCAAACCAACTTAATTAAATAAAAGTCTAATATAATAATATTATTTCTAATATTATTTCTCCGATTAAACCGACAATTAATCCGACTATTAATGAACCACTCAAATAAACATATTAATCCAATTATGTCTCTTATAATAATTCGATAATTCCGACTTGACTAATTCAATAAATAATTCCTTATATTATTTAATTAAATAATTAATTAAATTCGGGAGTTAAGTAGCAAGAGGTGCTTACCGTCTTAGAGTTTTCCATTTTGAATCTTTGCAACACTTTTTTGACGTGATGTTCTTGTGAAATCCAAAGTTTCTTCTCTTTTTTTGTCATGCATGATTCTAATGCCAAGAATCTGTTTAGTTGCTCACATATCTTTCATGGCAAATGATTCTCCCAACTGCTTCTTTAACTTGTTATTGTTAGAAATGTTTTTCCCTACAATAAGCATATCATCAACATATAACAATAAGATGATGAAGTTATCTTTAGAAAATTTTCTAAGAAAGACATAATGATCTGAAATAGTCTTATGGTATCCTTGATCACATATAAGCGACTCAAACTTCTTATACCATTGCCTTGGAGCTTGGTTCAACTCGTATATACTTTTCTCAACCTACAAACATGATCTTCTTTTCTTTTAACTTGAAAACCATCGGGTTGTTTCATTTAGATTTCTTCCTCCAAATCATCATGAAGGAATGTTGTTTTCACATCCATTTGCTCAACCTCTAAATCAAGAGTAGCAGCTAAACTCAACACAATTCGATTAATGACATCTTTACAATAGGTGAGAAAATCTAATTAATATAAGCGCTATTTCTTTTACGGAAACCTTTCACGACTAATATAAATTTATATCATGGAGACTAAGAGTTGATATCATGTTTAACTCTATAAATCCACCTATTTTCCAAAGCCCTTTTGCCTTATGAAACTTCACTAAATCATAAGTATGAATATCCTTTATTGAACTCTTAGTCCTGCAACCAAGGTTTTAAATCTTGAGAAGATAGCTTCAACACTTTCATCATCCCCCATTTTGAAGGGTTCATAATTCTGAATCAAGGCCAGCGCCTTGGTTTCTTTGACTTGATCATTTTCTTCATGAGTCATTTTAAGAGAATCAGATATGGACTTAGCTGAGTCTTTATTTGTGATCTTCTCATACTCAGTATAATAAATAACATTTAACAAGATGGTTCTTGCTCTGTGATGATTCTTATAATATTTCTTTTATTAATCATTCATAGCTCTCCTAGCTATATCTTTTCTAGTAGCATCTATTGGAGGTACGTAGCCATCAACTACCATGTCCTAAAGATCAACATCATGACCTAGAAAGAAGTTTTCCAATCTATCTTTCCAGTATTCAAACTTTTCACCATTAAAGATGAGAGGTTTTACATTGTAGCTATTATCGTTTGAATATGAAGCAGCGTTAATTGACGTGGATTCAACCATTTTGTTTTTTCAAAGAAAAACTCGTCTAGATCTTTATCTGACACGATTAAGTGTTTGATAACTATCAATACAAAACCATAGCTCTGATGCCAATTGAAGGTGTGAGAAAAACATGAAATGGGGTTTGAATTGGGTTTCACCAAAACTAATTAAATATTTTCGTTGATGAAAGACCAAGATAACTTAGAACATAAAAATAAGTGAACATAATTTTTTTATCTCGTTTCACTTTTAACTAATCTACTTCAGTCCACCCCTCAAGGTGATTTTCCTTCAAGGACTTAATCCACTATAACCAAACCGATTATCGACAAACCACAATAAGTCAGATCAACCTTATTGGCACCCTGATAAGTTAGTCGATCCTTATTGTGAATCCACCCAAACCGCAAAAAGAGTCTTCTTGAGCTTAGACCTTCATTCGGACACTCAAGGAATCAACAATCGTTGAATACTTTCAGTGTATTATAGTTTGATTCATTTAAGCAGATTACACAAATGTTTCAGTACAAAGAAAAACACCTAAGTGTTTTATAGCTAGATACGAGTAACAACTCTATACCTACTTACAAAACTATACAAAGAAGATTTCTCTAAAGAGCTGCATAACACTTTGGTGTAGTTTTGTTTGAGCTTGATTTAATCTGATAGATTTTTCGTTGTATTGTTTATCTTACTTTTCTTTAGCTTCAAAGTCTTCCTTTTATAGATTGTAAAATAAATCTATTGAAGGTAGGGCTGTTCAAAAAAACCATAGAATCGTACTGAACTGTCGAACCGAACTGAAGTTAAAATAATTAAATCATTATTAATGGTTAGTGAACTGAACTTATATTTTGGTAATAGTTTTAGAACCGAACTGTTAAGCAATTAATCAATTTCAAAGTAGTTCTGAACCGAACTGTTAATACTTTAGTATCTAAATTAATTTTTTTTATAAAATTAAAAAATGTTGAATCTTTAAAAAAAAAAGATTTTTTTGAAAATATTAAAATCAGTTTTTTCCGGAAAATAAAAAAATAGTCAATTTTTTTTTTAAAAAAATTAGTTTTTTTCGAAAAGAAATAAAAGTCGATTTTTAAAAAAAAAATTTTTTCGAAAATAAAAGTCAGTTTTTTTTAAAAAATTAAAAAAAATGATTTTTTCAAAAAGAAGAAATGATTTTTTTTAAAATAAAAAAGTCAGTTTTTCGAAAAAAAAAAATCAATTTTTTTCGGAAAAAAAATCAGTTTTTTCGGAAAAAAAATCAGTTTTTTCTGAAAATAAAAATAAAATCGACTTTTTTCAAAAATAAAAAAGTCAGTTTTTTCGAAAATAAAAAAAATCAATGTTTTCAAAAAAAAAAGATTAATGTTTTTGAAAAAAAACAATTTTATCGAAAATAAAAAAGTCATTATTTTTCGACAAAAAAAAATATTGATTTAACAAAATCAAATATAACTTTTTGGTTATTTAACAAATGATTTGGTTTTGAAAGAAATTGTCTTGTAATGATTTAGTGCAGTTCGGAATCTACGCACGTTGTACCAAACCAAAACTTTAGTCGATTCGAATCTCGCGTTGTACCAAACCAAAACTTTTGGTTCAGTTCGGTTTTATAAAAAATGAATTGGTTCGGTAGGTTCAGATAATCTTATATAATGGTTCGGTTCGGTTCGATTCAGTTTTCTAACAAAAATGTACCATGAACAACCCTAATCGAGGGGGTAGAAAGGTAATCGAAAATCCAGCTGTTTGTTCCCAATGGTCACAATGAGAGTGATTGACAGTACAATATGAAAGAAATGTCCTTATGCCACCCTAGAGGGTAGAGGTCACAAATAACTTTTTGTACCTTTTGTACACCATCACATGTTAACCATTTTTAACTTATTCTAATTTTTAGAGGCTTCAGAAAGCTTGTGCTAGAAGAATCAATTTTAAGTCTTAGAACCTAAGTCTTGGAGTGTTCAGAACCTGTTCCAACATAACTTTGTCTTCAAAGACTTCAGCACTTGGTCGTATGAACTTGTTTTTCTTTAGATCATCAAAACTTGTTCAGCTGAACATCGTCTTCATAATCTTCAGAACTTGGAACACATAGAAGCAAAGCTTAATCACAAAGTCACGATCGGAACACCTTGTACTAATGTTCATAAGAACCGTTGCATAAGACAAATTTCATAATCTTGATTTCAACAGTAACACATAACCAAATATTTTCTTTCAGTAGTGTTTATGTTCAAAACCTGATGACATCACACACCTTGATACCAGAGTTAAAATACTACAACAACAACTACACACTATAATAGAATTATTAGAATATACAATTGTTCTTTATGATACTATGTAAAGTTATCATCAAAATCTTAAGACCAAATGTAAAAACACTTGTTCTTCCACAATAGACTTACAAATTCATTTATATGTTGTGTATGTTTTATATTTGGAATTCTAGACTATATCATATGAATAAATGAATCATATCAAACTTGGGTAACTTAGGATTAGTTCTAAAAATAAAGTTTGACAAAATAAAAAAGAATATTTTTTGTAGTCAAGTTAAAATAACTAAACATTCACATAAATAAGTCATCAGAGAAGCTAAACCCTTAGATTTAATACATTATGATATATGTACATTATGATATATGTGAAATTGATGAAACTTTAACTAGAGATGGAAGCATAACTTTTTATCACATTTTTCTATACAATTAATTTAATTATATCTTATGAAAAGTAATAAAGTGATGAGCTTGACATGTTCAAGATACTTGCTACTGAAAAAGAAAACCGATTTAGTAGAAAATTTAAGAGGTTTCATACAAATAGAGGCACAAAGTATGAACCCAACATGTTTGACGAATTTTATAAGTTGCGTGCAATTATACGAGAAACCAATGTTCCATATTCCTTTGAAATGAATGGAAAATATGAAAGAAATAATATAACATTAATTGGTGCTATTATGTTAAAATTATGGTGATGCATCTTAATGTCTCTCCTTATAAAATCACGAGGAAAAGACAACATAAATTTAACATAATAGCACCAATTAATGTTATATTAAATCAATTATGCTAAATTCAATTTTATCAAAATCAATTTTATCAAAATCAATTCTGCTAGAATCAATCCTGTCTACCGCCAATCCAAACATACCTTATATATAATATTATGTTTAAGTTCTAATTTATAATAATATGTTCAAATATACAAATTTAAGTAAGTTATAAGTTTAAAATTGAAATAATAATTAAATTTATTTTTAATCTAAAATATAAAATCAAATATAATAATAATATTTATAAAAAATATCATTTATACTTTCTTAAATATGCATGTTTGATAGGTTTTAAAGAATTTTTATGACTTCGACATGATTTATTTTTTTACTTAAATAGACTTCTTCCAAAATCTTAACTTTTTCTATTTAAAAATAAAATTTGCTCTATGCTAGATCGTAATTTCATTTTGGTTGCCTCAGTTCATTGTCAACCCCAACAATAGTTATGTAAATTTTTTAAAGTAAGTGAGCCAAAGAGGACCGCTCAAAATATACTAAAGGAAAAAGATACAAACAAGGGGGAAACCAAACACCCAGGTAAATTTTGAATCTAAATCTAGTCTTATACCCTAATTTTTGCCTCAAAGATCCTCATCATCTCATAGTCTACAATGCATCAAGATCACATCTAAGGTTTGGCTATCACTTAATCTCTCCTCTCTTAAAGTTTGTCTCTAGAGATCACCAAACACCTTGAATAGTGTATCCTGTACATACATATTTTATATTCACTAACCTCTAACCAAAATCCAAAAGAAGAAGAGATATTTCTTATTTTGAAAATTGTAGGTATTGATTCAAGGAAATATTTCCTATCTCCTAAAGCTAGGGTTTCAAGGCTATATAGTGCTCGAGATCGTGACCAGGTGCCCCTTGATGAAAAGGGCAAGACACATCAGCTTTGTACCACCAAGGCAATTTATCGGGTACTGGAGGTGGTGCTCTTGTTTGAACAAGATTTCTCTCAACCAAGGCAGGATATAATTCCGTGTAAGACATAGAAATTGGATTAAACTGCAAAATTCTAGGAGCACGATTTTGATTGTTGTTGAATGGATGAGCCTGTTGTCAAGGCTGCTAATTCTGTTGAAATTATGGGGTAATTCCCATGTTTGAAGTTGTACTAACAACTGGTGCGATAGTGGCTACCTGTTGTCATGATTGACATTTTCCTAGGTTTCCGTTGGGATACCATTCCAACGTCTTGTTCTTTTCTTCTTGAGAAACCACTTCAAATTTCTTGGTCCCGCAAAGATCCAACTTCTAGTTAAGCGTCCTTCTTCTTCTTCTAATCGCATCCCCATGTTTACCATTTCGGTGAAATCATTTGGAGCACTGAGATCATCGTTCGTAGTAGAAAGGACCAAGAGTATTCAAGAAGATCTTAGTCATCTCTTTCTTTCAATGGTGGATTGACTTGGGCATGATTTCCTCAATGTTGGGCATACTCTTTGAAAGTCTTTATCCTTTTGAGGCATTGATCGAGTTGATATGGATCTGGAGCATGTCCAAGTTGAATTTATATTGTTGAACAAAAGCTTCGCCTAGGTCATTGAAAGTTGGAACATTCGCTATCAATCCATGTACTACTTTAGGCGCACGAAAACTGTCTTGGAAGTAGTGAATGGCAATTGATGATTATCGTTGTGAGTAGACATTTTCCTAGCGTACAACACAAGATGACTTTTTGGGAAAGAGTTGCCTCTGTATTTCTCAAATTCGGGGACTTTGAACTTGGCTGGTATTCTCACACTAGGAACCAGACACAGATCGTGGGCATTTTTCCCAAACAAATCCTTTCCACAAATTGTTTTGATCTCTAACTGCATTTTGTTAAACTGTTCTTGGAGATCTTCCATATGGCCACGAGGATCCGTGTTGTCACCAAGATCATGATAAACTTCGTTGTTCGCAATAGCGCGAACCACAGAAGCTGAATTTGTCATAATCGGTTGAGAAACCGACTTAGTGACTTGAAGAAAGGTTACTCTAGGCTGCAAAGTGAGCCAATTCTGCTAGGAACCTCGGTGTAGTTGCTAGTACTTCAAGTATTTTGGCGAAAACTCGCGAGTTGAAAAGGAATTCTAGGGTGACCCTCTGGCATGTGAAAATCAGATTACTAACTGCAACAGCAGAAACTAGAGTAGTAGTAATTTCTGAAATCATCGTTGCTTGAATTTGACTGTTAGGTGTCGATTGTTGATTTTTTGGTTACCGGCGAGCTTACCAAAGAAGTGAGTCTTTCAACTTCCTCTTGAAGTGTGGTTCTGTACCCTGAAGCTCAATATTCTCTTGTTCAAAATCTTCCATTGCTTTCCTTCTATTTGCACGAGTATTGTATCTGCGATTGACTGTGAATGTAGTCAAGAAACTCTAAGACGCGACAACCAGACGATTTATGGAGAAAATTCCAAAAGATAAGACTCTAAATAACAAACTCAAAATGCAAAAATGATGCATGATTATGGATGCAAAGAGAAAGAATTTCCAAAGAATTTACGCTAAAAGAGAAATTTCTTGCAAACATTTGGATGGAAAAGATCTCATTTTATTAATATTCTAAAGAAGATTACAACAAGTTTTTTTTGGAGCATAACTCTTAAAAAAATAAAGCAAATGATAAATAAAAGCTAAACTATACAAATTAAGCTTCTTCGTTTGATGAAGAATCAAATGTTTGATGCAACTTCAACTTCAGGATCTCTTTCCCATATTAAGCTTTCAATTCAACTTTCTCGGCTTTTAGCTTGTTAACGACTTTTTCCAATTCGTTTGATGTATTTCTTGATTGTCATACTTCCGATGAATTTTCTCATCTTTCTCCACGAGCCATCCATCTTGAAAGTAGAGCGTTTTTTCATGATCTCGACCTTCTTCTTAAGCTTTACATTCTCAAAGTCAGCCTTAATACATTTGTCTTCCCAAGTTTCTTTCTCTATTCTCATCTTAGCCAAAACTTCTTGGTACTCTCCATAGTCTTAGTGGGAATGGTGGTTGATTTAGATACCACTGGGAACATGGGTTCTTCATAAGCATAAGGCATTCGAATTCCTTTCTTTTTTACCCAGAAGTGTAGATTTCCACGGCTACACAATTCTTTACATCACCTTTTTCTTTCCTTTGAATATGGTGTCAAGCTCTTATCATTCTGGATTTCAAACCTTGGGAATCTTCCCCTTCATGATAAAAGTAACCCTCTACTGTAAAACCAACAGGTTTACTCGAGGTTGCATACCCAAGTTGAAGTCTTGCCACGAACGAGTTGTTGTTAATTCCTCCTTTTGTACCAATGAGAGGTACGTTGGCAAACTCTCCAAAAATTTCAATGATTTCCATCTCATTTTAGGCCAAGGTATACCAATGAAAATCGTCATTAGTAAGAGACATGAGTCTTCGAGTCCAATGCCAACCATTTTTTTTTTTTGAAGATCGGAGACTTAAGCAAGTGTGAAACAATCCATTTGAACAACAAAGGCGCACAACACACGATAATTCCATCTCCTTGACGATTTCTATGATGGATTGAGAAATACGTATCACCAAGCAAAGTGGGAACATGATTTCCAATCAAAAATATCCTTATGGCGTTGATATCAACGAAGTCTTTGACATTGGGAAACAAAACCAACCCATAAATAAGCAAAGCCAAAATAGCTTCAAAAGCTACCATGCTACCGGCTTCGGCAAAACTAAAAGCTTTCTCCATTACAAACTTTGAAGTTAGTCCTAAGAGATTTCCTTTGGTAGTCAAGTTTTTGTCAATCTCAGATTTCCTTAAATGAGTCATCGCTGCAATGACTTGTGGCTTCGGAATGGCTTCCAAACCATTGAAAGGCACTTTGTCAAACACTAAGATACCTAAAATATTTGTGTACTCTTCCAAAGTAGGCATCAACTGATAATCAGGGAAAGTGAAACAACGTTAGACTGGATCGTAAAACTGAACCAAGGTTTTATGAAGTCATTCATCAACGTTAGTGTTCAAGATAGTTAAAAGAGTTCCATAACGTTTTCTGAAATCCGAGGGATCTTCTACCAAGGATGCTAACTCTTTTAACTTTTCCACATCAAGAAACCTAAAACCATATCTCTTGGTATTTCTTCTTCTTACATCCATCCCTCTAACCTAAAATGTTTGCAAAGAAAAATCTCTAAATTCTTTGGAAATGGAAAGAAAAATGAGAAATTGAAGTTTTTGAATGAATGCATGAATGCCACAAAGATAAAAACATAGTTAGTGTTTATACACACGTTCAAGAGTTTGAAGTCACGAGCATGAGGTAAACGATAAGAATCAAACGTGGGTAAGTTCTATGGGCTTAATCACCTATAAAACATGTTCTAATGATAATACAGGTTCAACGCTTCTCTTTGAAATATTATCGGTTTAAACAACTAACTCGTAGTCCAATAATATTTTTCAAGAAAAACTTTCCTGATCGTAGTCTCTCATGACAACTAATCCAAGTTTACACCTGAATTGTTTCTGCACTATATCTTAAATGGCCAGGATGGGTTATGTGTTCTACAGCCACTCAGCTTCGCTAGTTCCCTTGAAAGTAAAAATGTCTTTGCAATTAACTTGCTAAACACAATTACCCCCAAGAAAACCTCCAATGAGCAAGGGATCTCAAATTAACTTATTAAGGACTGAGACTCCTCGTAAGTTAATAGGACTATACCCCCACCTAATTTTTAAAATGTTTCTTAAATCTAGATTAGGATTTTTTTTCCATCAGATGAAATCGCGAGTAACGGAACCAAACGCACAATAAAAAAAAACAAACATGTGTGCAAATGAAGCTTATCCCTTTTTTTAGAAACAAATAAAAGCTTGGCGCTCCCTAGCAGAGTCGCCATTTTTCTGTTCGCGGTAAAAAGTGACGAACGAGGGAACCGAATCGAAATTCGAATCTCCGACTCAAAATGATTTACTCTTTTGATTTTTTTGTTTTAAAAGATGCCGTAAGCACCAAGCTTTATTGTTTCCAAACAAGAAAGAAGATGGAAAAGGGGAAAGCTAAAATACCCTAAAATATGATATGCGATGCGACTAGCGTGAACTAGACACAACGCATTGGGGAGAGACCAGGGTAAGAGGGTTGGTTATATATAGGGAAGATATTAACACCCTATATATCTATAGTTTTCTATAGGAAATTTTTTATGCATATTTTTGTATGTTTGTGTGTTCTATCTGCTATGCTATTTTTGGAAAGTTTCTCCTTTGGGATTTAAGAAAGGTAGGTTAGGCAAGAACCTAAGTTTTGTTATAATTATTAGTCTCGCAAAGATCATTGGGATCCTCTGCATACACATCCCCTAGTAGGAATCAGAGCATCTGTAGCTCGGATGCAAGGGAACTAAGGTTTGTTTGGTTTGAGGGACAAAGAAGTATGCTTGCCAAGGGTGAGACCTTGTGCCTACGTATTCTCAAAGAGAGGCTGAGAAAGTCAGATCAATCATAGTTCCCACTTATGTACTAGTGGAAACAAAAATTAAGAGACAACGACAAGTGTCATCTTAATGAAAAATGTATCTAATCTATTTCATCACATACATTTTTGAAAGTTGATCGATTAAATATTTCATTGTAAGCATTAGGTATTTTGCTTGAGTGTACAAGTGTTACCACTTACAAGTTAAGGAAAATGTTTGAATATTTCATTGTAAGTATTGGGCATTTTTCTTGAGTGTAGAAGCGTTGCCACTTACAAGTTAAGAAAGATGTTTTGTTTGAAAAAGTGTTTGAAAAGTGTTGATTTGTATGTGATGCTATAGATGAGATACTTCTTCCATAGAGATGATACATGTCTAAATCTCTAGGAGAAATTTATTATTATTGATGGGGATGCTTTTATGAAGCACGTGGGTCCTTGTATTGTAAGCCCAAGAGGAGGCATTCCGAGGGACATCGAGGTCCTTGTATTGTGAGCCCAAGATGAGGCTATCCAGGGAAATCGAGGGTCCTTGTATGAAGACCAAGAGGAGGCTATAGGTTTGTGACTGGCTTGCTTTAAGAGTGATTTCACCGGAAACCATACTCTTAGGGTTCATGAGTGATTTCACCGAGAAATCATACTCTTAGGGTTATCCCAGCGAGTGATTCTTTGTATTGGAAGCCCAAGGGAGGCATTAGAGATTTCCATATCTCTTTCTTGTATGAGCTTAAGAGGCTAAACTCAACAGGGAGTTCTTTGTACGAATTCAAGAGGAGGCTAACTCAACATGGGAGTTATTTTGTACGAAACCAAGAGGAGGCTAACTCAACAGGTGAGTTATCTTGTACAAAGCCCAAGAGGAGGCTATGGGGAACCTAGTTGTTATAATAGTTGTAATGAAATAAATAAATATGAACAAGTATATATATGACAAAGTGTGTGTGCATTCACAGGAGTTTATGAAGGAAATATATAAACAAGTGTAAAAAACAAGCAAATAAAAGCTAGTGTAACTTGAATATATACAAAGGAGTGTGAAAGAAAATATATAAACAAGTGTTTAAAACAAGCGGATAAGCTAGTATACTTGGATATATACAAAGGAGTGGGACTTAAACCTTAAGGGAGACCCATTGGTTTAAGAGCAGTTTCACTGGAAATAATGCTCCTCTTAATACCAATGGAATTAGTGTATAAACAAGTGAATAAAATTAGCGGAATGAAGCTAATTGTACTTGAATATTTACAAAGATGATTGAATATGTACAAGGAAATTGAATATGTACACAAAAGGTGGATATGTACCAAGAAATTAAATATGTACATAGGAGGGTTGGGACCTACACCGTGAGGGAGGCCCATGATCAATTTGATTTTGAGTTTGAAATATTTTCGAGAAAAAACCTAGTCCGGTTTATATTTTCAAAGATTAATCGAATCGATCATGGAAAAGAGGTGTGTAAGTCAATTAAGATGTTTTGAAAGGTTTGAAATGATTTTGAAAAGTGAAAGTTATTCACAAAAGGTTTTGAGAAAGATTAGGTTTGAAAATCGGAAAGAAAACATTTTTTAAAAGAATTTAAAAATACTTAAAACGTCTATTTTAAACCTAATAAAAATATATCAAAAGAAAATATTTTTTGGTATTTTTTGACATAATCATAAAATAGATATATTAAATGACAAGTGTGCAAAACATCATCTCAAAATGAGAAGTTTTGATTGGTTTTGAAAATGTTGAACTTTGATAAAAATATGAAGAAAACAAGTGGTAAGAATTTGATTTTGGTCCTAAGGAGGTTTGAACTCGGACCTTGATCTCAAAGGTGAAAAGATTAGCCATTGAGCCACATGCGTGGACTGTTATTAACACGCATTCATTTAATTATATTTAAAACCAAGTTGTGAAATTGGTTTGAAAATAGTTTAAAAAATGAAGAAAATAAGGAAGAGTTTTCAAAAAAAGGTCTCAAGGGGATTCGAACCCTAGACCTTGGCATGGCAAGTGACTTAAGAGCGCGCTGGCTACCACTGGGGTGGCTATACATCCGTGAATAAAATACAAACCATTAAATATATTGAAAACTGGAAATTTGAAACTTTTTGAAAACAGAAAAAATGTGTGTATGGCTCATCTTCAACCTTCAATCTTCATTGATCCCTATCTCACTCGTTTCTTGATGAAATCAAAAGATGTAAAAATGAAACTTTCTCGTTTTGAGCCCAGGAACACGATGGTGGTGTTTAATTCCATTTATTTTAAGCCTAAGATGATTAATTTTTTCATGAACATGAAGAACCCTAATTTTAAGAATTGATCATGAAATCATGTAGGTGCAACAAATCATGCAATTGATTGAGGGTTTATGATCCTCATAGGTGAAAAACATGATGGCATATGAGTTTTTGACATGGAATGCAAGACTTATAACAATCAAAGTTGGACAACTTACCTCTATGATCAGAAATCGAATCCATGCTTGGAGGTGTTCCAGATGTTGTTTCTTGATCTGGACAGCTTCAATGATGATTATGGGACGTGTTTGGATGCTTGGAATGATTTGAAAACACTTGGGATAGACAGACCGAGTCCAACTCCAATTTCTTGGAGTGAACTTTAATTTTGGTGTTGGAGATGTTACAGATGTGATCTAAGTATTTGGATCACTTCTATATGATGTATGGAAGGTGTTTGAAATGATAGATTGAAGTTTCACAGTGAATTGAGTTTTGGCAAGTTATGGTCAATATGTGCACTTATGGTGGTTGATGGAGTGATTCTTAGTTTTAGAGGTTTTAGATGCTTATGGATGGTTCAAACAACTCACAAATGATGTTTATGAAGTGTTTGAATCTTGGTTTACCGAAGTTGCAAGAGTTGAGATTCTATTCTTACTCCTTTGAAAACCAAGTTACTTACAATTTAAGAAAGAAAGAGAAAATATGTTCTTTGAGATGTTTTGTGATTTGAAGTTATGAATGACCTCATTATATTCAAGAGTTCTGAATGCAAGGCAAGATGGCTTGAAAGAGTTTGCAAGTTGGCTTAAGTAAGAAAGAATCTTTTACATTTAATGCACATGGTTAACTTCTTTAACCATGGTTAAAATTATCTTGATTATATCCTTCTCTCAATCATTTATATCGGATATTATCAAGTTATAACTTATCTCTCAATGGTGACAAGGCTTCTAGAGAAAGTTTGCAAAAATGACCAAAAAACTTGGAAAATTACTTGTAATTTATGGTTATGGAGCTCTAAGTTTCAATTTAAAACCCTAGCTACACAAAGTGTTTTGCAAGTTCTTGGACATTTAGAAAGCTTGGAACAAGATCTACAACTTTCATTTTTGAGAGTTTTCTTGAATCAAAATGGATTTAGGTGAACAATGGCCATGAAAATGGTGAAAAATCATGTTTAAAACACTAGAAAATATTTCTAAGTGTTCGAAAAATTTCAAATCTTGACTTTTTGTTGACTTTTTCACATATTTTGATTTTTTATGATAATGATGGATAATTTGAAATGATTTTATGATTGAAAAAAATTTGAATTTCAAAAAGTTGACCCAAAGTCAAAGTTTGACTGATCTGAATAGTTGACTTTTTATCAGATGATTCAGAATTTCTCTGAGAATCAATCATGGCTTTTGGAATGTATTGAACCAAGAAATTAGGTCAAGATATTACATTGATTATTTTGAGATCATTCTCCAAGCAAATATGTCATTCATTGATTAGAAAGTCAATGATACACCATGCTCGATCAAAACCCTAATTGGTCGATTCAAGATAGATCTTGACGAAATGATTGGAATTTGAAGAATAAATGTTGATGATTGATTAAGATAGATCATTTGAGGTGAGTGAATACTCAAACCCTAATTGATCATATCTTGAACAAATGAAAATTTTGATCAAACCTAATTTAGCTCAAGGAGCACACACACGATCTATCTTGTGCTGAACTTGTTAGTGAGGTAATGATGTATATGTGAATGATATTAGATGGTATCTTAGGTCAAAAATTGGGGTATGACAAGGAAGTTTTTATTTTATCAATTCTTTAATGAGTTTTCATTATCTTTGGTCCAAGATCACCATTCAATCATTATTGATCATTTGACTATTAACAATTAACTTACTAATCATTAAAAATTAACTTTACTTTATGCTTTTACCTTATGATTTTACTTTGATGCACTTTTATCTTTGGAATTTACATTTCATGCCTTTTTCTTTTTGCACACGTGAGGATTTATTTTATGTCATTTTATCTTTTGCTCGTTTGAGCTTTCTTTTTTCTTTTGAAGACACTTAATATTTAACTTGAACATTAAAAGACTTAATGTTGTTTTGTGGAATATTGGTTACTATCCTTGACATATTGGAGTTTTGGACCTCCGGACTTAGGATTAAAAGCCTTGATACTTTGAGACCTTTGGGCTGAATGTTGCTTGTTGTTATTCGTTTGTGTATTGGGGAATCTTTTGTGCAGATTTTGCTATTGAGACCTTAATGATCTATATGATACATGGCTCAATATTGAAGACACTTATTTGGGTTTTAAACCTTGGGTTATATTAATACTTTATGACTTGTGATTTATTTTCACATGGTGTTTGGTATGCTCTAGGTCTATTATGTGCTTATGACTTTAATTCAAAGGATGAGAATGCTATTTCGACTTTATTATGTCAAGTCTTGCCTTATTATTTGGTTAGAACTTTCCTACCTTATATTTTACTTTATTCTTTAGTATAGTCTCTTCATCTCCTGTCATTATTTAATTTTAAAATCTTCTCCAATTTTCAAAGGATTTTTGTTTTTCAAACTTGAACTGCTTTGATATTAAACTTGAACTTAGGTCCATGCCTTTTTTCTAAACTCTTTTCTTAATCAAGTCATTGATAAATCTTAATCCATATATGACTTCTTTCTTCAATACTGGAAAAATACAAAAAAAAATTAAAATCATTTTGTTGCTTTAGCTTTTTACTTTAAAATTTTTTCCTTAAAATTAATCAACAGACAAACTTTCAAACTTTTTTACTCAAACTTTCAAACTGTTAGTACGTAGGCCCAGAGCTCATTGGAAGCTTTGTCAAATAAAAAATTGTAAAAAATACTTCTTTTCTCATCTCCACAATCTGTTTTGTACATTTTTCTGTTTTAGCCAAATACATAGATTTTCAAAGAGGTTTCTGCAGAGTATCCTAGATGTTTAGGGTGTTAATATCTTCCCATTGCATAGTTAACCCTCTTACCTTGATCTCTATTTCATTATGGGTTTTATTCGCTCTTTTCCCATTCCTTTGAAAATAATAAAAGTGTGGTGGAGACTTTCACTTTGTGAGTTAGGTTAATCAATGGCTTAATCTCAACTTTTTGCCGCTAAATCTATGTAATCCTAACTTGTTCCTTTATTACAAAACTTCTAATAAATTTAGGCATGCTAGACCAAAAATGGACACAATAAAGAGAGAGACTGATAGTTGCTAGAGAGTCTGCACAATCGTTGTCTTCTATATACATGTTAGACATTATGAGGTTCATGTTTCTTGCATAGCCTACACAAATGGACCACCATTTACTTAGGCACCAAGGAATCAAGACATGGTTATCGAAATCCTACACGACAAGGGCCGAATTCATTTCATGTCAAAGGTTGGAGTAATTGAGATGCTGAGTTAGCTCAATAACTTAAATGCTCCAAATACCTTTATAAAGAAATATAACTGCAAGCCAACTGGTTCTGCAAAGGCAACCAAAAGCCAACATGCGCGTTTCAAAAAACTCCATAATAAGCAGCCAAGTTTGTGGTTGAAGCGTCATTCACATTGCACTTTACCCCATTGATAATAGGGGGTTCCATATTACCTCCTTGATAGATGGTTCCTTAGGAGGAGGATTGGTGATTCTAAATGACTTAAAGAGACCAAAGTTTTGCATTATTGAGATGTAGGAGGTTCCAAATTTCCAAGGGATGATTTTGTTGTTAAATCTGATTTGCTTTTGTGCAAAAAAAATGATGACCATAATGTTGACTATAACTTACTTTAGGACTAAAATACATTGAGGAGATATCTACTGCACATATATTCCACAAGTTAGAAACTGATGTAATTTTCCAGTTGACACCTAACACACGAGAAAGCAAAGAACAAAGCTTTGTGGCATAGTCAGAGTGCAAAAACATATGCATTGAACCTTATTCCCGCTTAAGACACATGTAACAAAGGGAAGGAAGGCAATAACCTCTAATTTTAAGGTTCTCATAAGTGGGAAACTTATCCTAGATTAAACTCTAAGCAATGAGAGACCTGGAAGGTGGGATATCATTACACATCACATGTTTATCCCAATCATTGATTCTGCCTTTAGTCCTACTGAAATTGTATGTTTGCTTTACGGACAACCTATCATTATCCAAGTTATACCAAACCAGTTAGCCATGTTGATCATCATTAAAAAGCACTACGGGTTCCACCCAATTATGCAGCTTAGGGAAGCATTTAAAAGCCTCTTAAGGGAGATACTGCACCTTGTTGGTCAAGTAATCAATGAATTCGTCATTGATAATATGCTACATGTGAGGAGGGTTGAAAAAGTGTTTATCAATAGCTTGTGATATAAACCACCTATTTCTCTAAAAAAATAACTTTGGAGCCATAACAAAGACCATACATGAGTTTTCTTATGGCACAAGAAACTCAGACTTGATTCTACTACATATGTGAAATTTTGGGTATAGGAAAAACATGTTAATACTGATATCCCAACATCAGATCAATGTCAAGACAAATGTTACAATATCTGTCGACATACTAAACAGATTCATCAAGTTGTAAATGATATTGGAATAAAATTACAGAATGATAAATTACACAGAGAATTGTTAACCCAGTTCCGTGCAACATCACCTACATATGGGGGCTACCAAGTCAGGAATGAAATTCTCTATAATAGTATTAGTTCAAAGCCTAAAAATTCCTAGTTTACAACTTATCTCCTAATAATTACCTCATGCAACTTCTACCTAGAAATCACCATTTAGATATGAAAAATCTCATCTCACTTCCTAATCACCTCGGTGATATATAATAGTCCCAATCCCAATGATTGTATCAAGAACAACTCAACAAGAATATTACACTTCCACAAGTATCAAAAGATACAAGGGTGACTTACAACAAAAACACAAGAGACTCTCAAAACCTAAGACTTAGACTTCCCCTAATTTTACAATTGTAAAAAGTTAAATTACATTAGGCCGGATCTTCTATTTAAATACACCTCAGTAGTCCATGTGCTTATAAATCTTCATCCAAATATTTCTTTATCCACAAGCTGAAGGTTGCACCAGTTATGCAAAATCTCCTTAAATCTTGGAACAAATCTTTAAGATTTCTACATTGTCTCAACATCCAATTTTAGAAACTTTAATATTGTTGTAGATTTGATTCACTTGTTTCAGATTAAATCTTCTTGACCTCAAAAAATAACTAAGATATATCCAAAAGGAACCTCGGAAAATCAAATCAAATCAGTCAAGAAAATACACAACAGCCATTGTTGTATATCATGAAGGATGTCACAACATCTCTTTCAACATCTTGCTGAAAACATATATATAATAGTAAAATAGACACATAAAGATGTTATATCTTGCTCAAAACTAATATAGAACCATGTTTTAGCAAAATTTAGCCAATTATTAAAATCATGGAACTAACAATCTCCCCATTTGGTAAATTTTGACTAAAACAACCTTTTGCACAATAAATACTGGAGAGATGAATAAAACCACAAACAAAACAAAAGCTACATGCAAACATGTAAACTTTGTACATAAGGAAGAAGATGACCTGCATATTCATAACCATCCGAGTTACTCCCTCTAAAATGCACAACCAATTCTTGTCACAGATGAATAAATCTCCCCTCAAGAATACAATGTTGAACTAATAAGTCTAAGACATTAGAAGAATATGCAGCAGAAGCATCACACATAACTTAGAGCACAAGACACAATAATGCTCATAACTCAAAAATATAACACAATAGCGGACTCAAACCGAAAAGACATAATATACGGATGTTAAAACATCCTATAGGACATCCTACTAACGACTAAAATAGAAGTAACAACACAAGCATAAGCAAGACAAACTTAAGACACCTGTGACATACAATTATTCTCCCCCTAAAGAGTTGTATACAACAAGCAACAACACTTGACTAGACTCACAAATACTTTCTCCCCCTTTTTAGCCAAAAATTGACATAATCAGAGTGAAAAGAAAAAAAAGTAAAAATAAGCAAACAAAAAGAAAATAAAAACTGACTCAAAACAAATATACCAAGGAAAAAAATCAAACATACCATATACTTGATGCAAGACTAATTGTATCAAATTGACTCAAAATAAATACCAGAAAGAAGAAAGAAAAAAACAGATCCACACAAAGAGACAAAAACTAATGAGACACAGACAAAAAACTCAACTAAAAAGATTTTTTTTTTTGTTTTATGTTTTTTTTAATAAATGATAGTAGACCGTAGTTATTAAAACCTGCCTCCTGAGTCAATGAAAATTGACCCAATCTTCATCAACATATGAATTAGAATCATGTATTTGCACATAGTTTTTCTTGAGTGACTTTATCTTTGGTACAAATGTTTTCTCTATTATGGATGTTCCAGTAGATGTTCCAACATTTGTTACAGTGTTGGACACAATCTTCTTTGAACCAGAATCCACTTCCTTATTGGTTTCTAGCAAAAGAACCTTCTTTGCATCAACATTTATGGAATAATTGATCATGTTGAAATGCAACTTGTTAGTAACGATGGGGAATTAAAGACTTTAAATATAAGGAGAGATACCTAGATTTTAATGACACCTTGATTGTAGCGACAACCAGTCAATGAGCATTTTTGGAAGAAGATAAGATAAACCTTAGTAATGCACCACTCACTATATGAGAGAGACACGCTATTGTTCAACTTTTCTCTTTCCAAGCTTTGACTGTTGGAATGTTACAA
>CM038795.1:33603966-33688908 GCA_021764765.1 Vicia sativa | reverse complement strand
AATATGATTCTTCAATCATTTGTTGCATGTTTGGTTAACAAGCAAGTAATAGGATAACAAGCTTCTATTTTTCTAAAATGTTAAGAGTAATATTAAGTACGGGTTGGTTTACCTATTTAGGGTTATGGAAACTTCTTCATAGGTAATTACTTGAGTGCACCTTTGAGTATAGTATAAAAGAAACAAAGATTTCATGTATATTATTGATCAGACGAGTTCAAAGTGTTAGAAATACACAAAC
The DNA here is from genome assembly GCA_021764765.1 of Vicia sativa. Taxonomy (NCBI): domain Eukaryota; kingdom Viridiplantae; phylum Streptophyta; class Magnoliopsida; order Fabales; family Fabaceae; genus Vicia; species Vicia sativa. The sequence continues at coordinate 33,688,667 of CM038795.1, read as the reverse complement.
TTATGATGAATTTCTATCATTTGATGAACAAGATTGTTATCACCACACAATAACAATGAAAAATATTTAAAGAAGAAAGCGAAAACAATGATTTTACGCAAAATTTCTCTCTACCCACATTAAGGACCAAATTACACTAATTTTTCATTTTAATGGTCCTTTTAACCAAGTTTTATTTAATTTTTATCCTTTTATTCACACAATTCACAAATATGCAATTATCATTGTTTTTATTTTAGTAGAATAGATATTTCACCTTAATTGTTAGTTTTGTAGCATTTTTAGAAAAAAATACTTGGATTCAATTGGAGTTGGAAGAAGCCAAGTCAAAGAAAGATCAAGATAAGACAAAGGAGGCAAGGAAAAGTCAAAGGAGCATGAAGCAGCAATTGGCTGCGTCATACATGGCGCCATGAACCTCATTTGCCTTAGTTCGTACGCGTCCTTGGTTGGCGCTTGCGAGTAATGTGGTCGACAATTACTTTTGAGATGATTAGAAGTATCTTTGGGTCACCGTCTTGGGGTGGCGAAGATTTACTTTTAACCACTTTTGGGCCAAGAGAGTTGTGTGGTTGCATGAAAAGAGTATCAATTGCAATGATGGCTTAGGAAGAAAACAAAACAAAGAGAGAGAAAAGGAAAGAGGAAAATATAGTTTTGACTAGTTGTTGTTTTTAATATACACAATCAGATTTTGGAAAAGAGATAGAACTTTTGGAGAAGAACAAAAAAGCTTCTTGAATGTCAACAATGGTGGTGAAGAGCTAACTTCCCAAATTTTGTCAAGACTAAGGTAGTAGCTATTCCGAACCCATTATGTATCTCTTGTAATTCTTTGTATGTGAACAATTTGAGGTTGAATGTAGAGAAATTCTTGTGTGATTTATTGAATATGTCAAATTAAGTTATTGTTGAAAAAGATAATTTAATTTATGTTCTTCAAGAATTTTCTCAAGTAAGAAATGGATTGTAGAAATAGATTTATTTCTTGCTTTTCTTTTATATCAAATACTAATGATTGTTGGATTAAGATTTTAGATGAAGAAATTATCTAAAGGATTAATTCAATGAATATCACAATATCATTTAGATATAAATGGTATTGAGAGGATAGTGGAATAGATTCAACCTATTGAGTTCACATACTAGTTATAAGTAAATCTATGGAAATGGAATAGTGAAACCAAGTCTTGACAAATTTCTTTTAATTGATAAAAACCACATTTTGAGTATTTTCAATTTATGTCACAAGTGCATGATATATTTCCAAACATAAACAAACCATTTTTAATTTGTAAACTTAAAGCAATTTTAACTATAGAACGACGGTAATATCACCCAATCTCGTGGATCACGATATAAAAATATTTGCGGAAATATACTTTTCAACAAATTAGGCGCCGTTTGCGGATTGGCGTTTGATATTACAAGCATTAATAGTTCATTGTTTTAAGTTTTTTTACTTTATTATTATATCTCTTGCTTTTCACTTGGTTTGCTAGTTTTGTAGATTCTTGTGTATGCGTGAAAAAGCTACCGAAGAACAATTTCCATTCAATCCCGAAATTGAAAGGACGATTCAGAGGCTTAGTAGCAAAACACGAAGAAGAAGGAAATTGGCGAAGAGGAGACTAAGAGAAAAGCATCTACTTCTTCAACAAATCAAATTGAGGAAGTGGGTGTAAACACTTTTGAAGGAAACATGGGGTGATTATTGCGAAATATCCGTGATCGCGACTTTATCGTCTATTAATCGCCAATTTGCAAGTGCGATCCTATCGCGTAGTTTTAAAAGATATCGAACCCACAGAGACTATAAATCGATCTATCGTTATCCTAAATTCTGTATACTGCTAAAATGAATAATGTTTTAAGATTTTTGGTTAAGGAAAATATAATAAATAAATAGATATTAGTATGTAATTCGTCTAACCTAAGGGGATCTGAATTTCCAGCGTGTTATTACTCAAATTGAATAAAAATCCTATTTAAAAACAATATTCATCTAAAGATCCTATCTCAAACTGTCGCTCTATTGATTCGGATCATGTAATTAAATCCTAACGTATGCTCTCCTATCCCTTGAATATAAAAACACTTTTTGAAAATAAATAAAGTTTAATCTCTTTAAAATCTTGCATGATCTTTAAAATTAATACCTAGTATCCACTATCTGGTTCTAAACCTCAAACTGTCGCTCTGTTGGTTTCTAACCTTAATCGATTTATTAACCTCAAACTTTCGCTCTGTTTCTAAACCTTTTAATAAATTAAAATAGATATCTAAGTCAGAAAGAATATTTCTAACAACGTAACATTATGCGAGTTTATTTTAGATTCCTTTGGATCGATTAATTTACATACCAATATCGAAAAGACTCTAGCCAGACATATTAATTAATTTAGACATGCATAAATAATACGATTCGATATATTTAAACATTTCCACAATTAAATAAATAATAGGGCAACAATAAATAAAATAAAATAAAATAAATAAATAAAATCAAATTAAGAATCTTTGAAATAATCCATTCTTGACTTCTTGAATTCAAAGGAAAAATAAAATACGACAAGGGATAAATAACTGGATCTAACGTAAGGTTAGATCAGTGAAAACTGAAATAAAAATAAATTCAAAATACAATATTGGAATAAAATTGCGAAAATAGAAAATGACGGTTGTTGGTTGAAATGACCACCAGTTGGAATGGAACATGTATTTATAGATGCGGAAATTGCTTTCACTTTGTCGCAAACAAGTGGTCATCGTGTGTGAAATACGGTGAAGAGTAGAGGCGGCGCCCAAGTATCGGGCATGAATGGAGCGTCGTCACATTTGTGGGAGAGTGGTGGACCCACGTTCCTAAGGGGCGGGCGCCTCCACGAAGAGGGTGTGAGACGACCGTCTCAGCCCGTGGCGGGAAAAGTGATTTCGATCTTGTGGGCCCGCAGCGTCTGAAATTGAACTTTGTATTGGCTTTAATTGTTTTCTTCTTCTTAACACCTCTTTACTATATCACACTTTTGCTTCATTTCTTTGCTTTTTAATCCAATTTTCCTCGATTTTACTTCTTTTCGATTTATCTTTATTTAATATAAAATACGAAACATAGAAAATACCAACGTAATATAGAAATAAAGTGAAATAAATAAATAAAAACATTAACATTATTTATGAAAAATACATCAAATATGTTATATAAAATCGTGTTATCAATCCGCTAATAGTCCAGGCGCAGCTCAATTTGCTCGTAATGCTCAAGGTGGAAGGAACACGGAGATGAAGACGGAATCCTCCAACTTCTTTATGCAAGTCCGTTCACGGAATGGACCATGAAGACCCTCACGCATCTCACCAAATTTTGGGATTGCGGGTGCAGCGGGGTAGATGAAGCGGGTGAGGAGGTACTATTCAAGAGACTGTTTCCACATTCCTTAATTGGAAAAGCTAAAGAGTGGTATCTCGATCAATTACCAAGAGTGATGACGGATTGGAATCTATTAGAAGAAAAGTTCTTAGAAGGTATTTTCCACAATCCGATTCATGGAAGCCAAAGCGATTGCGGTATTCACTCAAGGAGGCAACGAGTCTCTAAATGAGGCTTGGGAAGATTCAAGTCCATGTTAAGAAAGTGCAAAGGTCATGGTTTTGATGAACTCACCAAATCCATATATTCGAAATGGACTCCAACGGTGCATAAAACACTTTTAGATGCTGGTGGTTCTTTAATGTCAAAAATGTGGAAGATGCTATAGTTATTATTGACGGATGGCAATGATCTTCAAAGTCAACATGATCGTGATTCTTCACAAAGGAAACCGGTGTTTGAATTTAAACACCAGCGATGCCATTCTTGCTCAAAACAAGCTACTTTCACAACAAGTGAGTTACTCACTCAACAAATGTCCAAACTCCCACAACAAATGAAGGAAATTCAAGGAGCTCAAATTAAGCATCAGTGGCATGTTGTGAACTTTGTCAAGGTGATCATCCAACGGTTATTGTCCACCTCTCAAAGGAGAAGAAGTGAATTATGTGAGCGACCAAAGTCAAGGCTATCAAAGGAACCACATCACAACAACTCATATCAAAGGAACAACCAAGGCTACCAACCATCAAAACTATCAACATCAAAATCCATATCAAAGTTCAAATTCTCAAGGCCAACAATCTCAAGGTGGAAGCTCAAATTGGAAGAAACTCTCAACCAATTCATGCAAGTTTCTATGGAGAATCAAAAGAGCAGTGGCTGCCATAAAGAACTTAGAAAATCAAGTGGGGCTTGCAAAGCAATTGGCCGAGCAACAAGCGGGGCCGTCTTTTCGCCAACACTCACACAATCCGAAGGAGTATTGCAATTTTCACTAGAAGTGGTAAAGAGCTGAATAATGGGATTAGTGATGAAGTTGTGGAGGAGGATGAGGCGGAAGTTGTAGTTGAAAAGGAAAAAAATGAAGTAGTGGTGGAAGATGTTAAAGATGAGTTGGAAGAGAGAGTGGAAGATGACTTAGTTGAAAAGGAAAAAGAAGATGGTGAGGGAAGTATAAAGAAAGAGAAGAATGCAAGAAAGAGTAAAAAGGGAAATAAAGAAGTAAGCTCAATTCCTATTCAACATTTACCTTATCCATGCACCATCAAAGAAGGAAAAGGCAAGACAATATGCTCGGTTTATGGATATATTTAAACAACTTCATATAAATATTCCATTTTCGAAACATTAGACAAATATAAAATATGCCAAATTCATGAAGGATATGCTCACAAAGAAGAAGGCACAAGGATAAAGAGACAATTTTGCTTGATGCCCATTGTAGTGCCATAATAAAGAAAACTCTCCCAAGGAAGGAATTCGATCCGGGATCACTTTGCAGTAACCATTGGAGATACTTACAATGATAATGGATTGATTGATTTGGGGTCTAGCATCAATTTAATCCGCTATCCATTGTTAAAAGGTTGGGAAATGTTAAGATTGAGTCTACTAGGATGACTTTGCAACTAGCCGATAAGTCCACTTCACCATATGGGTTTACTAAAGACATGGTAGTAAAGGTGGACAAATTCTTGTTTCCGGTGGATTTTGTGGTAGTTGACATGGAGGAGGATCATGATGTGCCATTAATTCTTGGAAGACCATTCATGAAGAGCGAATGATGATTGATATTGACGATGGGCTTATGAAAGTGAGAGTGCAAGATGAAGAGGTAACTTTCAATCTTTTGACCAAAAAGCATTCCAAGGACAAACATGACACCTTCCGAATCGATGCTACCGGGGAAATCATGGAGGTTTACCATGGTGGAGGAGTAAGCGTGATGTTGGTGCCATTTTTTGATTCTTGGCTTAATCCAGACAATCGAATTCGAATGGCAAACAAAGCGCTTCTTGGGAGCAACCCAATGTAGTAAGTGTTTCTTTCATAATTAGAGTAATTTTAAGTTTTTGAGAGGCAATCCTCTTGCTGTTCAAGTTTTGAGTTAAAAGTAAAATCTGCAGACATCTAAAATTTTTCAAAAATTGGTTCGACATGAACATAGAGCAGCGTCTTTAGCGAAAACGGGTTCGCGTCGCATACAAGGGTTGGCGCTTGCGGCTGGTAACAGAAACTTTTCAAAATTATTTTTTCTTGATCTTGGCGCTTGTTCTTGTGCGAACTTAGTCTTGAGAACCCTCTTTTGTTTACGCCTTCTGGGCGAGGCGGAGGCCAACATTTATGGGGGGTGCAGGAGGTGGTGGCTCTCGTTCACCGTTACTTTTGGGTGGCTCTCGTTCAACGTTACTCTTGGTGGCTCTAGTTCACCGTTTAAACTTTTTTGTGTTAATTGCATAGTTGTTTAATTGTGTGTTTTAAAAGTTTATTAGTTGAATTTATGGAATTTGGGACACCCCACTTTTTCAAAAAATTTGTTTAATTGTTTGTTCATTAAGTTAAGCTTGAAGTAACAAAGTAGGTTTCAAGAGAGGATGCAAGACACTTTGGGTGGTGATGATAAGATTGGTACTCGACATTTCAAGGTACACTTTTACCGATTTCTAGAATTAACATGAATAGTTGACGGTTTGTGCAAATTACATATCATGAATTCTTTGAGATACATGTCCATGTTGAATCAAAGTAGAACTTAACCAATTGTGAGGTAACTTTCCATTGTGCACTAAATCGGGAAGCGAATTTTATTTCAACTCGTTCTTATCATGCTAAATCATGCATTAGTCCTTTTTTGTGAAAATGATAGAGACATTGTTTGTTATTGAGAAAAACCACTTGGCCAAAAAGTTTGAATCAACTAACCTTGTGAGGAGTGATCCGTAGTTAACCCCTTTGAGCTTGTTTTAGGATTCATTCAATTGAAAATTACAAAAATCGTGTGAATGAATGAATCTTAGAAATTTGTTTTTGTTTCATTTTAACCCTCAACCAATTTGGTTGCAAATTTGTTTTTCCTAAGGGGAGCATTATTTGTATTAATAATTGTGTTGAAAACTAAAGTTGGGAGAACAAAAAGTTGATCAAAAGAAAAGAAAATAAGTGATCCTTATTAAGAACAAGTGGATACTTTTGGAAACCATGGAGTAAATAGAATGAAAAATATCAAAGAGCTCCCGGTTGTATGTTGTTGAAAAGCGAGAAGAAAAAATTGGATCAAAGAAGAAGTGCTATTGAGTTGAATTGATAAAAGTGCTCCCTTAGGATAAGTATTTTGTTGGATTCCCTTGATATTAACCTTTCTTTGTAACCCAAACGCATTACAACCCATGAAAGACCTCTTGATTCTCATTTTCACATGACTTGGTATTTGTTTTGATGGCGCATGATTCGATTTGTTGTTGATTTAATTGTTCGATGAGTGAAAGAACACCTCGTGTTTAATTATTATAAATTGTGTGTAGGTTTGATTCAATTTTGATATGTATTTGAATTCCTTGGTATGTACTTTGCACCTAACCATTATATTGTTCACGTTTTGTTCTAGTATTGAGGTAAGTGAATCATGGAAGCGTATACTTTTAGACCAACCAAGTGTCTCTAATTAATTCTCATTCCTTCTCTGTTTCATATTACTTTGGATAACTTGGTGAAAAACTTTTGTTTAGGGACAAACAAAATGGTAAGTTGGGAGAGTTGTTAAGGACCAAATTACACTAATTTTCATACTTTTAATGGTCCTTTTAACCAAGTTTTATTTAATTTTTATCCTTTTATTCACACAATTCACAAATATGCAATTATCATTGTTTTATTTTAGTAGAATAGATATTTCACCTTAATTGTTAGTTTTGTAGCATTTTAGAGAAAAGAATTACTTGGATTCAATTGGAGTTGGAAGAAGCAACCAAGTCAAAGAAAGATCAAGATAAGACAAAAGAGGCAAGGAAAAGTCAAAGGAGCATGAAGCTGGGTTCGGTTAGTCATACGTAGGCGCCCTGAACCTCATTGCCTTAGTTCGCGCGCGTCCTTGGTTGGCCATGAACTGTAAGTGGTCGCAATTACTTTTGAGATGATTAGAAGTATCTTTGGGTCACCGTCTTGGGGTGGCGTGAAGATTTACTTTTAACCACTTTTTGGGCCAAAGAGTTGTGTGGTTGCATGAAAAGAGTCATATCAATTGCAATGATGGCTTAGGAAGAACAAAACAAAGAGAGAGGAAAGAGGAAAATATAGTTTTGACTAGTTGTTGTTTTAATATACACAAGATTTTGGAAAGAGATAGAACTTTTGGAGAAGAACAAAAAGCTTGAATGTCAACAATGGTGGTGAAGAGCTAACTTCCCAAATTTTGTCAAGACTGGGTAGCTATTCCAGACCCATTATGTATCTCTTGTAATTCTTTGTATGTGAACAATTTGAGGTTGAATGTAGAAATTCTTGTGTGATTTATTGAATATGTCAAATTAAGTTATTGTTGAAAAGATAATTTAATTTATGTTCTTCAAGAATTTTCTCAAGTAAGAAGTGGATTGTAGAAATAGATTTATTTCTTGCTTTTCTTTTATATCAAATACTAATGATTGTTGGATTAAGATTTTAGATGAAGAAATTATCTAAAGTTAATTCAATGAATATCACAATATCATTTAGATATAAATGGTATTGAGAGGATAGTGGAATAGATTCAACCTATTGAGTTCACATACTAGTTATAAGTAAATCTATGGAAATGGAATAGTGAAACCAAGTCTTGACAAATTTCTTTTAATTGATAAAAACCATTTTGAGTATTTTCAATTTATGTCACAAGTGCATGATATATCCAAACATAAACAAACCATTTTTAATTTGTAAACTTAAAGCAATTTTAACTATAGAAGCGGTAATATCACCCAATCTCATGGATACGATATAAAATATTTGCGAAATATACTTTTCGACACCCACAAACTATGAAAAACTTTATTATTCACTTGCTATGCAACTTGAATACAATTTGATTGATTACAAAGTTAGAGGTTACTCCATCTATTTATAGATTTAGGTTAACTTAATCTTTAAGAAAGCCCAAAATAACTATTTTGAAACTAAATCAAATCTATCTATTTTAGATCTAAATCTAAAACCAAATCAAATATGTGTGTAGCAATTGCTTCGACACACCTAATTCGACACATTTTGAGTTGAGCAATAATCCTGCTTCGACTCAAGTAATTACTCTTTAAACACATCGCCTAATTCATTGTGTCTAAGCTATCTATATTCCTCATCATTCTTAGTCTTGAATATTTCGACATGCACTTCATCATGATGTCTGCAATTTGATTCTCAGTTCTGCAGTGTTCCAAGTTCATCTTCTCATCTGCTACCTCTCTCGAAGATAGTGGAACCTCATTTTTATGTGCTTTCTTCGACCATGTGCTATCAAATTCTTTGCCAGATTGATAGCTGACATGTTGTCCATCTTCATGGTAATTGCTCCATGATCTTTACCTGTGATTTCTTCGATCAAGTTCACCATCCATGTTGCTTGACATGCACAAAGAGAAGCAATTATGTATTCTACTTCACATGATGATAATGCCACTCTGGTTCTTTTCTCAAACTTCAAGCAACTCATGCACCAATTATTTTTTCTCTAAGGGATTATAGTGGAATTTTTCCTAGAATCTAAGCTCTAACATCATCAATCTCCTTATTCAATCTTGCAAGAAAACTAAAAAATATGGTCATCTTTATACCTCTAGATGAATTGAACATTGTCTTTAGTGCATTTCTAGCTGTTGATATAGCATAAATATAATTCTTGCGGACGGTCATCAACTTATTATCTTGTGATGTTCATTATTTTATCTAAGCCTTAAGCTTTTTATTACTGATTGAAAGTGTATCACATGCAAGTATACATGTATGTTTAAAATGTAGTAAGTGATAAAAGTAAAGTATCGTTCTCACAAGAAGTGAAATTGTTACTTAAATTGATTTTTCAAGAACCTATCTTTTAAGATTAAGGATGATCAAGGACAAAAATAATAACTGATTGTCACAAGTTCAATTGTCTCTTAAAACATGTCTAAAATAGCGTAAAGTGAGGTGAAAATATATCAACGAGCTTGTGTTGAGCTATGATCTATTAATATTGTAGAAGTAAATATGTGTTCATGATGTGCAATGTCAAGCGGGAAAGGTTAGAGTGATCTAAAGGTGTATTTCTACAAAATTAAAGCATTAATAAAAGGATAAGGAACAAATCTCTAATTCTTATATACCCTAAAAATGTTTGTTTGTATTATGAAATCCTTTATAATTGTAGTTCCTTATCTCTAAGTGAACTAAGTGGGTAACATACTTGTTTAAACTATTTTTATTATGAAATCCACTTGTTGTTGGATTGATCACAATAAGATATTATCTTTTCATAAGTTGATCATTCAAGGAGAAGATTTGTAAACAAGTTAACACATAATAAAACAAGGCACTAAATAACACATCACTTAATATAAAATCAACTTAATATTAACTTCACAATGCTCAACAACAAAAAAGGTTTAGCTTATAATGAACTGGGTACAAACTATGAGTATGGTTCATAGAGGATACATTCTTAAAGAAATATTGAAAAAGAAATATAAACATAAGAGTATCTTGAAGACTACTTAAGATGGATAATCAACAAGGGAATACTCCAGTCGTGCCAGAACTCAGCAACTGGTATAAGAATGGTTGAGAAGAAAAAAACCCGTTTTTACTCTCTGTTATCCTAACACTATTATCTTCTATATTTTTTTCTTGGAAATGCTTAAATATATTTTCATTCTTCATCAAGGTCTATTTATAAGCATGTGTTGGGTTTTTTTGTGATGTCTTGGATCATGGACCCAATATGAGGAAATCACATCAAGCCCATTCACGAATCAACACTATATGTAACACCCAAGGCCAACATGGGAAGGTGAGTGGTTGTCGGTGCACGAGTATGACAATGAGACACTCGATGAGGCCTAAGAGGGTGAGGACTGGTCAATTCACATCGAAATGAGAGAGATCCCAAGGAAGTGCAGGAAAGGGACTGCATGGTTGAAGGATGTCACATAAGGATTGATATGTGCTACCTATAACAACAAGATGTATCTTATTTTCCCAGAAAACATGTGACTGAAGAAAAATCATGCTAAAAAGACTCGTGTTGGTTAGTGGGATCAATCGATAACCCGGAGAAAGTCGGGGCGTTAGAAATGGTATCGAGCAGACCTCTCCCAATACAATGTGGTTCGAGGATGAACCAAGATGAAGTTGGTGGGCATGTAACACCTAAGGCCAACTAGGGAAGATGATTTGTTGTCGATGTACGGTATGACAATGAGACACTTCTAAGGCGAAGAAGGCGGTGGCCGTTGAATTCACGTCAAATGAGAGGTTCCAGGTGTGCAGGGAAAAGACGCATGGTTGAAAGGATGTCTTATAAGGTTTGATGGTACTATCTATACCAACAAGATGCATCTTATTTTATTAGTTGTTTCATAAGAACTCCATAGTTAAGCGGGTTGACTTGGATCGATTTGGGATGAGTGGCCTTCTGAGAAGTTTCTAGAAAAGCGTGTGAGTGAGGACAAATTATACTGAAAAGACCCGTGTTGGATTGTGGGGTCATTCGGTAATCGAGTAAGTCTTGGAGTTACATCATCACCTAATTTCTTCTTCTTAGAGGAATCAGTCACGAGGGACATTTGTGAGAGACAAAACACTATATGGAAGGCCGCCACAATAGAGTGTAGACAGTGGTGCAGAGTATGCAGAGTGGTGGATGTACTATTGTACCTTCTTTTGTCTTCTAGAGCCTCCAAGATTTATCCATTTGATTCAAAATAATTTTCTTATATGCAAAGCAAGATTCCCTACAATGCAATCATCCTGTTATGTTTCTCCTAGAAACCCAATTGATTTCACCATTTTTCTCCTTTAACGAAGTCTAGGTTTTGCTTAAGTTTGCGCTCTCAGGTATTGTCTGATGCAGTCTTGCCTCAACTCGACAGAGTTAACCTTTAATCAAGCACAAAACAACAAAAGGGAACAAATATTGTGCTTCAAGAAAATTACTATAAAAACAACTAAAATGAACTAAAAAAACAATTAAAAAGCAAATTAACTTATTAACAAAGAAAGATTAAGGTATGTAATAACTCACAAAATTTGAGTTAATACTTCACTACATTGATTTTAAACCATATGTTGTAAATATTAGACTGTAAATAATAATCGATAATATTAGTAAATAAGGCTCATTAGCCAAAGCCCATTAGCTTTTCTATTCTCTCTTATTTAAGCATGTAATTGCAACATTGTAAACACAACTATTGATATATCAGTGAAATATTTTACAACATGGTATCAGATGGATCCAAGCTATGGATGAAAGAAAGAGCATTTGAAAAAAATGGTACTTGGGAGATTATTGAAAGGAAAAGAGACAAAAAGTCAATTGGATGCAGATGGATTTATACTACAAAGCATAAATCAGATGGCACACTTGATTCGTACAAGGAAAGACTAGTGGCAAAAGGTTATACTCAGACATGGTATTTATTATGAGGAGACATTTGCCCCAGTGGAAAAGATGAACATTATTGGAATTTTACTATCTCTTGTTGCTTAATGTGGATGGGAATTGCAACAATTTGATGTTAAAAATGCATTCTTGCATGGTGACTTTGAGGAAGAGTGTATATGGAGATTCCACAGTGTTGGCATAACAAATGGAGCTAATAAGGTGGGTGAATTGAAGAAATCCTTATATAGTAAAGCGGTCCCCTCGGGAATGGTTTGGAAGATTCATAAAGACAATGATGTGTTTGGGTTATGAGCAAAGTCAATGAGACCACACTTTGTTTTTTAAACATTCACAAGGAGGAAAACTTACTATACTTCTTGTTTATGTTGATGAAATTATTGTTACATGAGATGATTTGAATGAGAGGCATTTGCTCAAAGAGATCAACAAAGTTTGAGATGAAAGACCTTGGGCAACTCAAGTATTTCTTGGGAATTGAGGTAGCCTACTCAAAGCAAGACATCTTTATCTACGCAAAGAAGTATGTGCTTGATCTTTTGCAAAATGACAAACTTGGATGCAAACCTGCAAGTGTTCCCATTGAACAAAATCACATGATAAGCTTTGAGGAGAAAGTGACAACGTTGACAAGGGTCAATATCAGAGATTAGTAGTAAATTGATTTACTTGACACACTAGACCATATTTGGCATATGGGTCGATGTGTTGAGTCAATCATGCATGATCAGGGTGAGATATTTGCAGGCTATAGACAACGTTCTACAATATCTTAAAGCAAATCCAGGGATATGACTTTTGTTTAAAGAGATGGAAATCTAACTATGAATACTTACACTGATGCAAATTATGTCGGCTCGATGAGTGACATAAGATCATGAGCTATTGTACTACGTGTGGTAACCTAGTAGCTTGGAAGAGTAAGAAGCAAAGTGTAGTTGCTCGATCCAGCACCGAGGCAGAATTTAGAGCTATGGCACTAGGAATTTGTGAACTATTATGGATGAAACAAGTTCTAGAAGACTTGAAGATATTGTGTGACGGCCCTATGAAATTGTTTTGTGACAATAAATCGACTATTAGTATTGCTCATAAACTTATTCAGCATGACAAGACTAAATACATTGAGATTGACCGACATTTTATCAAAGAGAAGTTAGATAGTGGACTGATAACTACATCTTACGTTCCTTCTAGGCATCAGTTGACAGATGTGTCAACAAAAGGCTTACCAACAGAAAGATTCAGGCAACTTACTTGCAAGTTGGGATTGATAGATATCCATTCACCAACTTGAGGGGTAGTGTTGTTAATATTGGTCTATAAATAGTAATTGGTAATATTAGTAAATAAGGCCCATTAGTCAAAGCCCATTAGCTTTTATATTCTCTCTTATTTAAGCATGTAGTTGCAACATCTCAATGAAATATTTTACAACACCATATATTTCAGAAGAGTTCTGAGCATCGGAGTAAGTATCATTTATAACATTCTACACATGTTTTGTTTCGTGTGAGAAATAAAATGGCTTCACAATTTCTAATTCTATTGAACTAATCAACCAAGCAAAAATGGTTGATTTTTTTGATTTTAGAACTTATAATTAGTGTATGTTGATGTAGGTTCAGGAACATCACTAGTAATGAAATTGTATTTTCTCTTGCCGTTTAATATAAGTCAAAGACCAACTTGTGTAGTTTACGCTATCTAATTTCTGAATATTAATTTGAAGAAAATTATTTTTTACCTCTACCTTGAGTGATTGATTGCTAGTATGACTTCCATCTATCCATAACCATAATAGTTAAGGGGAATACCTTTGTCGTCTGAATCCACCATAAAAGTTGTTATGTGTTACGAACTTTGGTGGAACAAGTCCCCGTCCACCACCTAGGTCAAACTATGATAGAACAAATATTCGTCTACCACTTAGGACGAACTCTTGTGGAGCAAAACCATGTTCACTACCGCGGCCAACAACTTGAACTTCTTGAAAGCGAAAACCAACACCTTTTTTTAAGTGTTGTCATCATTGCCTTTGAATAAGTTCCACGACCCTATCGACATCGACATCGACTCTCTGTTTGGGTAGGATCTACTAATAAGGTTGAGTGAAAAAATGGTTGAAAGTAATAATCCAATATGCAAGGAACTTTACAACACCATAACCCTAATTGAGTTCATGATATTATGTAAGTTATATTGTGATATATAATAAAGAATATAAACGCTCATTTTTATATGAGAAAATACAATCAATCAACTCTTTAATTTTAAGAGAGATTTAAAAAGTTAAACAGAAATTTAAACAATAAAAAAAGGAATTTATATATTATATTTTAGCAATAAACTATTTTTAACACTTTAAAATAACGTGAGACTTTTTAGTACACCGAAAGTGTTCTAATATGATTTTTCTTAAAGATATTCTTTCTCATTTATGTTGATTTACAAGAAGCAACTTGATAATGTTTCTTTCTTAGAAAGTTAAAGGAATTTGGAGAAAAAGGAAACTAAATAGCAATATTCTAAAAGGCATTTGTGAACATACAAAATGCACGCAGAAGATGTGTATTTTGTTGGCCGGAAATCGTATGAAGGTTAGAGAGCAACTAAAAAGGCAGAAAACTTGAAACCGTAAATTTTGCTTTCTAGGAAACTTCTTCCTTTCATTTTCCATGGACAGAAATGAATATGGTCCTATTCCTGTATATATAAAGTGTTCTTTAATTGCAGTGTTTTCTCCATGGAAAGCAACCTCCATGCTTTTCTGCTGAATCCAAAGCTACATCATAATCATATACACACATCACTTTATCTATATAATTTTTAAAAATAGACTAATAGTTAATATAAATCAGTTCAGTTGATAGTTGTGCAGAGATATCAGATTCAAAAGTAAGTTGAAAAACATACAGTAGTAGTAAGTTGATATTTTGTCGAACGTGCATGGATAGAAGCTTATGGCTGAAACATAATCTATCAACCGTACAAATTGATTCCCAATTCAAAAAGACTATACATCAAATCTTACAGCCTAATACATTCAAAAGCTGAGTCATATAAATCTTTTAGAAGTAGTAGCTGAATAATTTCCCTCAAAGATCATAGTATACACAGGTCAACCAATGGTTTATATTTTCTACTATCATTAGAGGATCTTACAAACATTGACACATTAGATGGTGCAAAATTCAAGCTTGGGAATTTGCAGTATAGAATATCTTAATAAACACGTTTGTGGACTGAAGTTGAGATCAAAATCTAACTCACATTGTAGCTGATGATATATTATATCCGCCGCAAAACAAAACTGTAATGATTCTTATCCATTCTTTTATTATCTTCTACATTTGTGATATTTGATGAATAAAGTAAAATAAATGGTTAGAATGTGTATAATTTAAGTTCGATATGTCGAACTAGTCGATTAGCGAGCGAAATATAAAGTCGAGCGAAAAATTAAAGATCGCAAATTCATATTGTATATAATATATAAATATTCATCAATCAAAATAACGAGACTACCATTTTATCCACAAAAATATAGTTTAAAATAAAAGAGACAAATATAACCTTACAATAGCGGGTTAAATAAAATTACGAGGCAAATGTCCTTTCCGAGACTTTTACTGGTAAATGTTCGAATAATATCAATATCATTAAGTGACTTGAATATCTCCGCTCGATGTAACATACCATCAAGTCATTGAACCACACATCATTGATCTTATTATGCAATTTAGACTTGATAATCTTCATTCTGAAAAGCTCTTTCAACGAATCTTTGTCGACACCGGCAATATCAAAGCTAACTCAATAAGTTTATAAACCAATGGAAATACTAAATGTTTCTCGGTTTGAACCATCTTCATAGCCAAACTTTGAACATCTTCACAAGTGGAAAATGAAGCATTTCTTCTCACTTGAAGAACATAAGTCTCAAGTTGATCCCTTATTGTTCCTCGGTCATCATCGGAAAAGTCTACGATAAATATCCGCAAGGCGAGGCAAGCTTGTCAACATTAAACTTGGAGAAAGAGTTCTTGGGATCAAGACATGAAAAACAATTAAGGATAATGTTACTTTCTTCACTAAAGCGATGATCCATCTCCACACATATTTTGTCAATAGCAACATAAAAATCTCTGCAGGTAATGATGAAGATTAGTGTGATCCTCCTTCTACCCTTGAGCGACCCCGAACCGGTATTTCATCATCCATATTTGGGCTGGAATACCTTTAGCAACACAAAAATCTTGGACATCAGAAAATAAATTATCAACCACTCTCTCGTTGGCCAATCGAGCTTTGACATCATCAACTAATTCCATGGCAATCACAATATTAAGATCTTTTCTTTGCAAGACATTTGAAAGCTCGTTTGTGATACCAAACAACTTTAACATTAATTTCAAAATGAAAGCAAATTTAAAGCTCTCCATTTTTCTATCAAACCCTTTGCTTGAGATGGTCACGTCCATCTTCATCAACCATACTAAGCACCTTTAACACGAGAGGGCCATTTGATCCAAACGAAGCAATGTAGTATGATGTGAACCCCATCTAATATCCCCGGGTCTTGTGAGATTAGATGATTGGTGCAAGCCCTTTCCTCTAGATATCTCACCACTCTCAAGTTTATTTAAAATATCTTGGTGTTGTGCCTCTATTAAAGCATCTCTCCTCTTACAAGATGCACTTGTTGTGGTCACAATCAAGGAGATGTACTCAAAGAAATCATGAATAGATGAGCAACTACTAGTAACAGACACAACAACTAATTGCAAGCGGTGAGCATAACAATGAACATAGAAAGCATAAGGATTTTCATCTAGAATTTTTCTTTGCAAACCATTAAATTCACCTCTCATATTTGAAGCTCCATCATATCCTTGCCCTCGTATCCTTGAAATCGATAACGTGTACTTATCAAGAATACCATAAAGAGCATTCTTTAATGACTCAGATGTAGTATCTTTGACATGATGTAGAGAAATAAATCGTTCCACAACATTTCCTTTGTCATTCAAAAACCTAAAATAAATTCAACAAGTTTACTTGGCGGCATAAAAAATAATAGGTCATGAAAATTAGAAAATACAACTACTAACCTCAACATCACCGCCATTTGCTCTTTGGCGGATATATCACGTGACTCGTCAATAAACGGAGTTGTCTATCACCAAGCTCTTCCATAATCACCTTGGTAACTTCATGTGCACAACATGTTGCAAGCTCCTTTTGAATGTCACATAAGTCATTGTGCAATTTTTCCACCACGGTCATCCTTCACTTGTTCATTTTGAGATTTTACCCAATCTACCATCTCTCTAAAATTACCCTTATTTAGAAAGTAGAGGTTCATCATGGCCACGAAAAGCCATGCCTTGTGCTATGAGATATCTTGAACAATATAAAGAACAAGTCAAAGCGAATCTTATATAATTCTTGATTCCTTGGTTGCTTTAGCAAACTTACTTGTCACACCTTGAGATGCATGCTTCCAATCTCTATATCAACTTTTAGTGAAGACTTCAAAACCAAAGTGCTCGGCCCTCGGGTTTCTTAAAGAAAACAATAAAAACAATAAGTTGCATCCTTTATCTCATTTATTCTAACCATGTATAATTCTTATACCATGATTTACTAAATGATCTTTTAACACTCCCAAATGTAGTACGAGGAAAGCTTGAAATCGGTTGCATTGGACCCTTCAATATATATGCCCTCCTCACTTGGTCTTGAATATCCGAGCATACTCATTAATTTGTTTCCTATGACTGGATCTCGCACAATCTCATTTGGATTAAACTCATTAACCACATTAGATGGTGGTTCTAATTGACTTCGATTGCACAACATTCACATTCTCAATATTTTCTCTAGCAACCAAAAATTTCCTCATCTCTAAACAAAAGATAAAATAATTACAAAATTGTAGTTTCAAAATTTAAAGAATAATAATCAAATAAAACAAATAAGAATTAACAATGTTCTTCAAATAAATAAAATAAAATTTAAAATAATAAAATCAAACAACCTAAATTCTAATAAATAAATTAGTATTTGTAATTGTATATGGTTAATCAAACAACCTAAACTCTAATAAATAAATAAATCAATTACATGATTAATCAATCAACCTAAACTCTAATAAATAAATTAGAATCAAACATGAAATTAAACAAGACAAATTATGTATCTATGTCTATCTAGTATATCAATTCAATTTTGTACTAATTTAGTGGCTTAAAAACAAAACATTTAAGCATACATGTGTCTATGTATGTCTATCTAAAAGTACAAAAAGACAGAATTGTATATGTCTATCTAATACTATGCCAACATATTAGTAATCTAGATTATCTCTGTGACAAACATAACATACCAAATAGTATTTTATAAAACACATATAGTTTCTAGTATATTTATATTATATAGAAAGAAAGAGAACACACATTGCATCTACTATTTAATAACCAAATTTATATTACCTGCTATATAGCCTGTAGAAATAATATAGCCTATAGGAATGATGATAGATTGCACAAGGATTAAGCAGATAGAAGAACACAGTTAGCAGGATGAAGAAAAGTGAGCGCAATGACGGTTTTTCTCATAGGTTTTCCTAATTTTAGGTTTTTCCAATTCTAACTTTCATTA
The DNA here is from genome assembly GCA_021764765.1 of Vicia sativa. NCBI lineage: Eukaryota > Viridiplantae > Streptophyta > Magnoliopsida > Fabales > Fabaceae > Vicia > Vicia sativa. The sequence continues at coordinate 33,670,002 of CM038795.1, read as the reverse complement.
TTTATTTTTTTAATTTTATATACTAACAAAAATTGGGCTGGGTACTAAAAAAAAAATTGGGCTGGGTGGAGCCTGGGCATTTGCCCAAGCTGGCCGGATGGTAGATCCGCCTGTGGAACTAGTTGTAATATTGTGTGCTAATCGAACTAGCCTATGTGTGCTGGTCGAATTAGTAAGATTTATCGAAGTTACTCTGAAGTATGTTAGAGTGTGTTGAATTCTTTGGGCATTTGTATATTTTGGGCCTTAATTTAATTTACACTATTGGGCCTAAGAAATGTGTCTATATAAGGAGCATTTCTTTGTAATCATAATAGAATATTACATTCAGTTTCATAATCATTCTCTTCTCAATTCCTTTAATTTTCTTCTTCTTCACAAATCTATTTTTCTATCCTCTGTTCCACCAAATTGGTATCAAGGAGCTCAGGTGCGATTCGGAGAGAATCTAATGGCAAACAGAACAACAACGTCGACACAAATTCCAGCAAATCTACCAGTTTTCAAAGGAGAAAACTATCAACGATGGGTTGCACATATGAAGGTCATTTTTCAGATTTCAAGATGTTGTTGAAATCTTGAATGATGGTGTATCGGATATGGAAGCAAATGCGACGGAAGCCCAGAAAGCTGCACACAAAGATCAGAGGAAGAAAGATTGTAAAATATTGTTCTTGATTCATCAGTGTGTAGATTCTGATGTATTTGAGAAAATAATTGAAATAGAGTCAGCGAAAGAAGCTTGGGAAAAGTTAAAGAACTTGTATGACGGAGGAGAGAAATTGAAGAAGGTGAAGTTGCAGACGCTGAGAAAGCAATACGAGATGATGCACATGAAGGATGATGAATCAATTTCTGCATACTTCTCAAGGATTGTGACGTTGACGAATCAAATGAAAGCATGTGGAGCAACGATCACTGATTTGCAGAAAATAGAAAAGGTATTGAGATCTTTAACTGCAGATTTTGACTATATTGTTGTGACAATTGAAGAGGCCAAGACTCTATCTGAGATGAAGTTAGAAGAACTTCAAGCTTCATTGGAGGCTCATAAGATGAGATTGAAGCAAAGAAACTCGAGAAAGAAAGGTGGTTGAACAAGCATTGCAATCAAAGATTCAGCAAGAAAGTGAAAAGTCGTTTCGAAAGAATCTTGCGAGATGATGAAAAGTCAAGCAAAAGTGCTGATTCGAGCAAAAAAGGTGTGAGCAACAAGTATTCTGGGAAGAAAGTTGACAGGAAAGAGAAGCAATGCTACAATTGTCAAGGTTTTGGTCACTACACTCGAGACTGTCGAAGGAGGAAAGTAGAAAGGGCGAAAGAAAGTGATGAAGCTCAATATGCACGTGTAGGAGACAGTGACTCAGATGATGTGCTGATGATGGTAAACTCTCAGTCAAACTCTGAGAAAACCAACATGTGGTATCTGGATTCAGGATGTAGTAACCATATGACTGACAATAAAAAATGGTTCACCAAGTTAGATGAGTCAGTAAAAAGGGTGATAAAGTTTGCTGATGAAAGACACACCAATTTTGAAGGCAAAGGAGATATTTCGATTGTCAGAAAGGATGGCGGAAAAGCTATTATCACTGAGGTATTGTATGTACCTATTATGACAAGTAATTTGATAAGTGTAGGTCAATTACTTGCAAAAGGTTTCAAGATGAAGCTTGAAAGGAATGAGATGAAAGTCTATAGAGATGATGAGAGACTAATCATGAAAGCACGATTGGTAGAAAACAAGATGTTCAGAGTCAAACTCAACACATCGGATCATAAATGTCTTGCTTGTGGAAGAAGACAAGAACTGGTTATGGCACCACAGGTATGGACATCTAAACTTCAGAATTTTATGCATGCTCAATCAGAAGAGGATGGTGGTTGGTTTTCCTTATGTGAAGGAAACAAAGCAAGTATGTGAGGAATGTTGTAAAGCTAAGCAGGCAAGAAAGGCATTTAAACATGACTTGCCCATGAAATCCAAGCGCAAGTTGGAGCTAGTTCACTCTGATGTGTGTGGACCATTTGAAGTGAAGTCAAATGGAGGCAACAGGTATTTCCTTACTTTTGTTGATGAATTCACCATACATATATGGATTTATATCATTGAAAGGAAGAGTGAGGTATTCACAGGTTCAAAGTTCAAAGTGCATCTTTGAAAAGCAAAGTGGTACAAATTGAAGAAGTTAAGAAATGATGGTGGTGGTGAATACACGTCTGAATTTTCAAACTCTAATGAGGAATGTATAGAGCATAAGATCATTTCATCTTATACATCGCAACACAATGGCATAGATGAAGGAAAAGCAGTATACTAAACATGACGAGAAGTATGTTGAAAGCTAAAGATATGCCTAAGAGATTTTGGGCTGAATCAGCTTCGACAGCAGTATACATTCTAAACAGGTGTCCAACAAAGAAGATAGTTGGAAAAACACCTTATGAGGCTTGGAGCGGGATCGAGAGTGTGAGTCATTTTAGAGTTTTGGATCAATGTGCCGGCATGTACCTGAACAATTGAGAATAAAACTGGATGATCGAAGTGAAGTTATGGTTCTCATAGGTTATCATTCGACTGGTGCGTACAAGCTGTATTCACCAATCGAAGATAAACTAGTAATCATTAGAGATGTTCATGTCGTGAAAAAGGTTGGGAATGAAGTCAAAGTTTAACACGAATCGAGACAATGTAATAGCGTGTTCGAAGAAGATCTGGGATGAGCCCTTAAATAGTCGGGTGAACAAGGCAACGCTTCAACTAGTCGAAATGAAGAACCACCGAACAAAGTGAAAGGAGGTTGACAAGAACAAGCCGAATCAACAAGGCTAGCGGGTATGAAAGATTTCGGATCAAGTAATTGATGATGATGGTGATTTAGTTGAAGAAGCCATGATGATGGTGAAGCAGTAAATCAATTTGAATGAAGCAATGAGTAATTCGAATTGGTGCGAAGCCATGAAAGAACTCGAGCCATTGAGAAGAACAAGACACATGGCATGAAGAAAAATAAGAATCCAATTGATGTAAAGTGGATATATAAGGTGAAGCGAAGGCCAAATGGAGAAATTGCTAAGTACATAGCAATCGGTGGCTAGAGGTTTTAGAAAATCACGGAATAGACTTGAATATATATGGTTGCTAAGTGGAAACAATTCGAATAGTTGTTTTGACAGCGACATACAGGGGATGCAAGATGCAACATTTGGATGTAAAGTCGGCATTCTTGAATGGTCCATTGGAAGAAGAAGTCTATATCACTCAACACCAGATTCGACGTCAAGGACAGATTCAAGGTGTATAGATTACGAGAACTCTATGGTTTGAATCAAGCTCCTCAAGCTTGAAATAAGAGAATAGATAGCTTCGATGAGAGTTTCACAAAGTGTGTCTCGAACATGGGTGTATGTGAAGATGTCGAGTGTCGGTCGAATCATTTATGCCTCTATGTAGATTACTTATTACTGGGAGATGTGAAAGATAGTAAAGGTCAAGTTGAAGCTAATGCAAGAATTGAAATGTCATTTAGGAATCTCTCATATTTCCTAGGGATGGAATTCAAAAATCTTGAGAAGAGTATATTGCATCAGACTAAGTATGCTCAAGATATTACGCAAAGATTCAACATGAGCAAGCTGTGAAGATTGTCACTCCGTTAGAGGCAGGGAGCAAAAAGGAATCGAATGATGAGTTTGTAAACTCGATGTTGTACAAACAAATCATTGGATCCTTGAGATATCTTTAATACAAGACCAAATATACGCCAAAGTGTGGGATTCTTTGAGAAGGTTTATGGAGAAACCTCAAGAATGTCATCTCATTGCGTAAAGAGGGTGTTGAGATACAGGGAATTGTCGACCATGGCGTGTTGTTTCAAAAGTCAAAGAACAACACAAGCGTCGAAGTTCATGGATACTGCGATGCAGTTCGGTGGAGATCAAGGCGAAAGAAAAATACTGCAGCTACATTTTATGATCGAAGGTGCTCCAATCTCCGGAGCTCGAAAAAAAAAATTGTGCTTGCTTGCATCATATCTGACATACCAAGCGAGCATGGATCGAAATGTTACTAAAGAACTCAAGATAATGGAACCTAAGAAGATAAAGCTATTTGTCGACAAAAATCAGCAATTAACTTGGAGAATCATCCGGTGTGCAGTCGAAGTAAACACATTGAAAGAAGGTATCACAGAGAGATCAAGTCAACAAAGGAAGGTCGAAATAAGGTACTACAAGTGAGTTCAACCATATTCACCAAACCTCTGAAGAAAGTTAGATTCGAAGAGTTGAAAACATCGGGATGAGAAGTCTAGAACATGAATTAGGGGTCTTAGAATGTGTATAATTCAAGTTCGAATGTGTCGAACTAGTTATAGTGTTGTGTTCTAATCGAACTTGCCTATGTGTTGTCGAATTAGTAAGGTTGTCGAGTTACTCTGAAGTATGTTAGAGTGTGTCGAATTCTTTGGGCCTTTGTGGCCTTAGTTTAGTTTACACTATTGGGCCTAAGAAATGTGTCTATATAAGAGCATTGTAATCATAATAAAATATTACATTCGTTTCATAATCATTCTCTTCTCATTCCTTTAATCTTCTTTTCTTCACAAATCTATTTTCTATCCTCTGTTCCAACATAAATATCATTGATTCACTTAAGTAAAAGTTTATTTCACATAACTGTTCGGTTAGGAAACCATAATGGATTAGAAGTGGTGGTTGGTAGCGGTGAACTATGGTAGAATGCGGATGAGGAGGTTGACCTTCAAGATTAATACTACGTAGTATGCGTAGGAGATGAGTGAATCAAAATTAAATTTCAAATGTGTACCTAAGAATGGCGTTTTCATTCACATAGATGGATAACTAGCCACCGACTATCTTTGAAGCATGAAATATAGGAGTTGTTGGATATTCACCCTAGATCACATGTATTCTTCCATAGGGTGGTTCCCATATCCTAGAGCAATCCAAGTGAATCATGACTTTCTTCGTGGTCGGTCGATGGCCATTATAGCGGTCTAGAACAATTCTCTTCAAATCATGACTTTCTGGTAGTGGTCGAGTGGCCATTATGGTCCGTCGAGCATTATCCCCAAGCCCTTGTCTCATGTGACAATTCAAAGATCGCATTTTCCTTGTTCACCGATCACTCTTTAACTTAGGTGGAAAATCAAGAGAAAGTTATTGTTTCTTGGGAATATGTGCCTTTAATGTGCCCCGTACTTTGTATCTTTTAGTAGGTACCCTCATAATGACATTCGATAACTAAAATACTTGAGTGTGCTACAAAGATAATCTAGAGTGTTGATAAGGTTTATCCTTTTAGTGAGTCATCATACAATTTTCAACTTGATTTTCTTTGGGGCGTTCTTTCTATTTCATTGTTATCTACAATTTCTCGATGCTTTTGTTTCTAGTACTTGAAAAGGTAGTGTCCATTATGAGTAAAAATTAAAAGAAGGTACATGTACTTCTGGATTGACCTATCTCTTCTTGAACTATTTTGTCTTCGCCCAAGAGGCGGTGTTGATAAACCTTTTAGATGATGGCCTATCTTAGTATTTGGCGTCTTGACCTCGGGAGAAAATGAGATAAGTTTATGAGTATGGTGAATGTGTCATCCCCTTCTATGAGTGTGTTTTCTCGATCCTAGAACTTCATTTTCCATTTAACGATTTTGAAATAGAAGTTATGAACCATCTGATGGTAGCCCCGTCGCAGCTGCACCCTGCGAGTTAGGCGTACATGAAAGTATTCAAGTATTTGTGAGAATATTTAAAGGGTAATCCCTCTATATCCCTTTTCCTGCGTCTCTTCAAAGTTCAATGTGGTTATATGACTCAGGCGTGGGGCCATGGCTTGATTCATCTAGTTCAAACTATTCTATTTTTAGCTTTTTCGTAGAGCTTGAGGCACTTTGAAAATTGGTTCTTCCTGGTTACCCTTATCTCTCTAGAAGATCATATAAAGTGCGGCCATAAAGGGAGTAGGAGTAGGTGTACCAACTTGTTTCTTAAGTACTGGAACAAAGGTCTTCTATAAAGAGTAGGGATGAGAATGGGTCGGGTCGGGTGCGGGTTTCACACTATCCAAATCCACACCCGAAATTACCACCCGAACCCAAACTCAAACTCAAAGGCTAGTCGGGTGGCAAAATAACATCCACGCCCACACCCGTTGGGTTTGGGTTTCCCACCAAACCAACCATAACAAAAATCCAAAAAATACAACAACAACATTAAAATTCGAAACACAAAAGTTCTATCAAGGTCTCTCAAAGAAATTTAAGAATTAAATTACAACTTTCAATCAAGTTTGGTAACATTACAATTAAAATTAAGGTCTTAAATGTTTACTTTTATATATATTTAGGGGTACTTATATAATTTAATGCCTAAGTGGGTGCCATTTCGGGTTTCGGATGTGGGTTTGAGTGAACCCGCACCCGCACCCGAAACATCGGGTGGCACCCAAACCCAGTCAGCTCGAGTTTTCACCCGTTGACTCGAGTTTGGGTGCAGGTGGGCTCCGTGGGTTTGGGTCTGCCTACCATCCCTAATAAAGAGGATGTAATATCTCTAAAGGACATGTATCTGAAGAAATGGCTGGCAAGTTTCATCAAGGAGTTGGGTTACTCTGGGTGTGTTACTCTTCGGGATGAAGCTTCACGAAAGCGCTTGAAATAATTTATTGAGACTCGCATATTGGTGATGCTCGTACGAAGGAGAAGTGGAAGGCTATTTTTCGTGAGTTCGGATGTACTTGACCTGCTTGTCATGAACTCGTTTATTTATCAAGTCTTGCATCATTTTCTTGATTCTTTTGTTTTTTAGGACAATCGCTTGAATGGTGACTATACTTCTAAAAATTGTGACACTGAATGTGACTCTTATAAGGTTTTCATCCACCACCACTTCATCTACGTGCAGCATCACCTCTGTGGTTGTTTTGGTTTGAGGGTTATCCCTTATTGAGCAGTTCCTTCTTCTTGGTTACTTCTATCGATCAAATTGATGTGGCCTCCTCTACCTTTGTTGTCATTCCAACTTCCTTTTCCTTTCTATTTTTTGCGCTTAAAGAGCTACATCATTTTGCCTTGCAGATCTTTCCACCATTATTTGTTCATGACATTCAAGCGTCCTTTTAAGCTCTTATTTTTCAAGTTGACAAATCTTTTGATTCTTCCATTGCTACTACCACGTGATTGAAATTTGGATCCAATGACCTCAAGATCTTTGCAATAATTGATCTTGATGTCAACTTCTCCACATATCTTGATTTGATTCCGGTTTGTGTAACCCTTGAGAAGAAATTATTTATGCTTTAACTTTATTCTATTTGGATCAATTCATACATTATTTTATGAGTTTGTAACATCACCGCTTTCACCTTCTCTACCTCAAATGATTTCTCGAATATCCATATTTCTTTCGCTGATTCTACATCACTCAGTTTTTCAAAATTATCTAGATCAACATATTGATGAATTATAAAGAGATTTATATAATCTTTCTTGTTCAATTCTTTATGAGCAACCTTTTATTCATCTAGCATCTTCTTCAATTGGTGTTGCTCCTTCCTTCACAAGATTCCAAAGATTTTAATAGAAGAAAATAATGTTCATCTGCTTACACTAATTCTCATGATTCTTATCTTTCAGGATTGAATGACTTGTTGGAAAATGCTTGTTTCGATGATTCATCATGTGATGCTTCCAAAGAATCACAGTTAGTGCTCTAGATACCAAATGTTGGAATAAAACCTCAATCTTGAAGCTAATTTAAATCAATCTTGATGAACAAGAATCAATCTTTCTGATTGATTGCGCTCTTGTAATTCACTCTTCACTCAGTACATCAATCACACCTTGGTTGCAAGATGATATTGGCTGCACCAAAATTTTGAGAAGAAAGAAAAGATGATTTGGGGAAGAAAAGAGAAATTAGGGTTTGAGAGAAAAGTGAAAGAATAAGAAGATTCTGTAGAGTTTCTCTATGCTTTCAAACTGAAATTTTATTCAACTTTTCTTCACACATTACAATAATATGGTACATTCATATTTATAGTTGAGATTTCTTGTACATCAAACAATCTCTAACTAACTAACTCAGCTAAAACACAAAATGAATGATAAGTCTAATTCTATCAAGGCTAGCTCCTTGACAACTATACATTTCGAACTACATCATTTCATCAACTATTTGTTGTATTCGATTCTCTGTCGAATACAACTAATACATACTTTGTCAAATTCACGCTTGACACAAAAATTATGCTTTCAACAATGGAGTAGGTTTTGGCATGGTGGAGCAAGCTTTTGGTGCGACAGATAAGGAGTAAACATGTAAGGTTAACGCTTAAACGCCTAACCAGTGGGTGAGTAACAAAAGAGTAAAGTAAATTATCGTTAGAACATATCTCAGGTTTCAAGTGGAATACCTTATGCACGAGGGCGGTTAGTGATGCCCCATGCTTCTCGGCGTGGAATGTTGAGAACCGTTAGATGATATAAAATAGTGGATAACCGTCTATGGCATGGATCGGCGTGGGTCTCAAAGTTGTGGGTGCATTGTACCTTCATTACCAGATAACTTTAGACTGATGACTGAGTCTCCGTTATTGGGCCGGCCCAAAGTAGTTTGAATCATCACTTTTAAAAGCTATAAAACACAGGTTTTAAGACATTCACTGCACAAGGAAAATGTGGATATCCATAAAACATTTTTTTGCTACAAAATTAATTGAATGGAATTAGTGTAGCAGCGTGTAGAGATATGGTCCCCTAACATGTAAAGTTAAAGTAGCATAAGCATATTCATGTGTATATATATATAGCAGACTCATAGAGAGCTAATCATATCAACTTCTTACTCACTCATCACTAGAAGAACTTTGTCTCATAACTAAAAAATCAAATTAGCAAGATGAAAAGAGACAATCCTTATATGATTGTGATAATCATACAAGCCATATATGCAGCAATGTTTCTTCTGTCAAAAGCCGCATTCGACCATGGCATGAACAATTTCATCTTTGTCTTCTACAGACAGTCTGCAGCAACAATTTTCCTAACACCTTTTGCTCTCTTCTTTGAATGGTATGATCATTATTAATAATAATAATAATCAATTAACTTCAGTTATTCTATTCGTTAAATTAACGTTGAACTCGATACAGGAAAAGTGCACCTTTACGATTCAAAACCTTTTGCAAGATCTTCTTCCTCTCTTTCATTGGGTATGTACTATGTATAAATTAGATTAGTGATTCATGAAACATATATAGTGCTTATATGTGTTTGTGATTAATTATAAATTATAAGCTAATGAAATTTATTGATCAGGATAACTTTGAGCTTAAACATATATGGTATTGCTTTAATAAACACTTCTGCAACTTTGGCTGCTGCTACTACTAACTGTCTTCCAGTTATTACCTTCTTCTTGGCACTCCTATTCAGGTATCTATTCATATACATTATACACCTTATTCAAATATTATAGTAAGATTGAACTCAAGTGATTAATTCATAAGAATCTGAACTTGAAAAAAGTGAATAGTGTTTAGATAGAGATTAAACATAGAAGTGATATATAGTAGTTTTAAGGATTGTGTTTAGCTTTGGTTCACATGTATTCTTTCTGTCATGTCACTTTTTTCTATTAGTCTGCATCTTCTTTTTCCACGATTACCATATCGTATATAGATATTTTCTCTTCTCATTTTTGTATCACTTTCCATCATACATTTATCTTTTCAACTTTTGAATCACTTTTAATTTGATTCGATCTGTGTTAAGGTTTTGCAGCCGCGGAATATACTTTGTGTATGATTGTCTATTATTGCCTAGCTAGCTTGTTTTGTTTTCATATGGGAAAAAATGTCACTTTCCATCATAGAAATGTACCACAATTTAAAGCATAGGATTATGCATTTCAGGATCGAAGTTTTGAAAGTAAGAACAGCTGCTGGGGCAGCTAAGTTGGCTGGTGTTGTGGCATGTTTGGGTGGAGCAGCAACTCTTGCTTTTATAAAGGACCTCATTTAGAACTTTTAAGTCATTTTCACTTTTTGGGGAATTACCATAAAACCCAACAACAACATCAGCGCCATGTTCTATCTGGCTCATCATGGATCAAGGGTTGCTTCCTCATGCTTCTTTCTAATACCTTTTGGGGAATGTGGCTTGTTCTACAAGTAATTAATTTTATCAATTAGTTCCCACCAACAAATTCAAAATGTATTCTTTAAACTATTTACTGATTTTGCTGATATTTAACCAGGCGTTTATCGTAAAGGATATCCTTCAAAGCTTCTACTCACGGCGCTTCAGTGTTTTTAAGTTCAATCCAGTCTCTGGTCGTAGCGTTGGCCATAGAGCGAGACTTTGAACAATGGAAATTAGGTTGGAATGTCAGACTCGCTGTGTTATATTGTGTAATATTCTCGATCTTAATAAAATAGATTATCTTGTACTATATAATTAGTAATCTTCAAAGTAATTAATGGCTGATAACAATAAATTATCATGATGACAGGGAATTATGGTGACTGGTGTGACATACTACTTACAAACATGGGTTATAGAGAGAGACCAGTGTTTCTAGCCATGTCAACACCGCTAGCTTTGATCATGACTATGTTCTCCTCAGCAATTCTCTTGGGAGAGATAATAAGTTTGGGAAGGTATTTTCATGAATTTGTCAATAAAAAGTACTAGTTTTTAAGCTTAATTTGTGTCTCTATCTTAAGTTGATTAATTAATTATGTGATTGTTTTTGGTGTAAATTTGAGCAGCCTTTTAGGTAGTTGTGCATTGGTTTTAGGACTGTATTGTGTGCTGTGGGGAAAGAGCAGAGAGCAAATGCCGAAAGCTTCCTTAGACATGGAGCAAGCTTCGAGTTTGAATGAACCAAATAAGTGACTTATAAGATGGACTGATTGTTGAATCAATATCAAACATATCATTACCTCTCATCTGTAAATGGGTACGATAGACGGTCGTTGTTGAATTTTTATACAATTTTATACACCAGTCAATTGTATCTCTTGCTATAATATGGTTTTCTTTAGGCATCAAAACTTAATATGAGCATGGTTGAATGTCAGAGTACAAAATCATAAAGTATAACTAAATCATCAATTGCGTACACAAATAGTATCACTTTAAACAATCAAATGGTTTTTTGAGCATGATACTTGTAATGTAAGAAACATTCTTAAACTTGTAGTTTTTAGTTCCCAAGAATTCTCACATGCAAACCACATCAAAATTACAATTTACATTGGTGATTTTGACCTATCAATACTGATAAGCAATAGCAGGAAACCAAAAATACAAGTAACTCCACAAGAACAAAAAATCAGTCTTCAAATAATAATAAGTAAATAGAAAGAAAAAAAAAAAAGAATAACACAAACGTAGCTGAGGAATGTCACATAACATAGCGAGGTCGACTTGAGCGAGAGTGACCGTTGAATTAAGAGAGAGCTTTATCACTTCCAACATCAAAGCCTTTGGCGAATGCTCCACCATCAACATGGCTTTTCTCTCCTGCGCTAGATGTTGTTTTCACTGCTTTGTTCTCCGGAGATTCTGCATTTGGCAAAACCACCTCAATTAACTTCTTAGGCGGAGAAACTACCACATCTTCAATAGGATTAGTCTCAGATGATTTTTCTTGTTTGATTGGTTCATTCAACACATTGCTTTGAGTTTTCTCTGAAACCTTCTCAGCTTCTGGTGTTTCTGTCTTTGTCACAGTCACAGTTACCTCAGGTGCAATAGCATTTTGATTTTGTTCCACCACTGGTTCATTGATTTTAGTTTCTGGTGTTTCTGTCTTCACAATCACTTCAGCTGTAGAGTCAGTGATTTTGTTCTGCAGTGTAGGTTTTTCCTCAACAACAACAACAGCAGATTCTTGTTTTGTAACTGGCTCGTTGGTCTTGGTTTCCTGAGATAGTTTCTCTTCTGTCTTCGGAAATTCATGTTTCACTGTTGGCTCGATGATTTTAGCATCCACCACAGGTTCTTGTTTTGTAGCTGCCTCATTGCTTTTGGTTTCCGGTGTTAGTTTTTCCACTGTTGGCTCGATGATTTTAGCATCCTCCAATGTGTCTTGTTTCACAGTTTCCTTAGCTTTGGTTTTTTCATTTTCTGTGGAAACCTTTGCATCTTCATTCTAAGATATCATAGAACAAGTCAGAGAACAAATGATTAAATTAGAAATGAAAGGTCAGGCCAACAAGCCGTCTTAGCTCAGCTGGTAGAGCGCGTGGCTTTTAACCACGTGGTCGTGGGTTCGATTCCCACAGACGGCGTTTTGTAGCCGAGAGAAATAATAATAAGATAAATGATGTTACCTCAGCTGCATTAGTTTTTTGATTCTGTTTCACCACTATTTCTTTTGCTGGTTCAATGATTATAGTTTCTTCTGAAGTTTCCTTAGCTGCTTCTGGTATTCCTGTCTTGACACTCTCTTTAGCTGGATTATGTAGTGAAAAAACTTCCTCAACATCATCAACAACCACTGGAGATTCTTGTTTTTCAGCTGGCTCAATGATCGTGCTTTCCTGATGTAGTTTTTCCTCTTTCTTTGGAGATTCGTGTTTCACTTTCGGCTCGATGCTTTTAGCATCCTCCAAAGGTTTCTTGTCTTCTAATGTTTCATGTTTTGCAGTTTCCTCAGCTTTGGGATTTTCATTTTCTGTGGTAACCTTTTCGTCTTCATTCTACGACAACATAGAACATCAGGAAAAAAAAAAGTTAGAAAACTATACATATCAAATTAATGTTTCATTAATATGGGCCACATTCTATGTTGAACATTTTAACTGCAAATAGGAGTTGAATCATTAATTCTTTATCACTTTAACTTTTACTATCCTTTCAAACTACCTAATCATGCAACTTATCACTCCAACTATCTTTACTAAAATCCACCAGTTAGTAGCTCCAAACATTACATGTATTAGGAGATCCACCATTTACTATGCATGTTTAACTTCATGTATTTGTCTAGGATCCAATTCCATCACAGTCAACTCAAACTCATAGCATTTCAAACTTTTCAACAACCAAATATAGAGAAAAAATGAATAATAAAGTAAGTTCAAATTAGTATATATGTTTTTGTAATAAAGTAACTGTACCTAACCTACAGAGCCACCAAAATTTAAGACAGCCCTGCGTTGGTGTGTACCGTGGTTAAGCAAAATGTGAGAGATCTACGTGCAAACTCTTTTATGTATAGAAATTCTAGATAGGTTGTATCAATGAATCACCCCTCTTAGAAAGAATCATATCCAAACGTGCACTAGAATCACTGTTCTAACCTTTTGTTTACACTTTGCCATCATTCATGATTGAAACCGTGGGACACGCTAGTTAATTATAACAAGAGCATGACAGCAATGATAGCTGTTACACAAAATCAAAGAGGTTGAATCCAAACATATAGGGTCCTCCAAAAAGGGGTTTCACCTTTGTTTGCTACGCATTTAGTGCATGATTTAATGTTTATAAGAATCTTCGAAAACTAATTAGGAGAACCTTGCCAAAACAATTAAAGTTCATAACATAAACAACTATGTTTAATTATTATGTTTTGTTACTTTTGTTTATAGAATTATAAAACTAAATGGTGTCCACGCCATGGTTTTAATTTTTAATTTCAAGTCCGCAACCCCTACTGCACCCACAATATTGCTGCATCCGCATCAAAATGCAATTAATCATGTATCTATTTTTTCAAGTATTTTCATCAAACTTATAAAAAAATTCAGAAACTCGAAACTCAATTTACTTTTAATTCTCATGAAATGAAAAATCTTAATTTCATAAAATAAGTGTTTTTCAAACACCTCCTAATCAAAATTCACTGCAACGACCGTAATGAAGGTAAACACAAGACATTTATAAACATGTTGCACACAAAAAAAGAAAAACAGAAAGAAATAGTAACAGAAATGAACAAACAAAAGGTTACAAATGCGGAATTTGAGTGCGTACCTCTTTGTTGAACAACAAGCTAAGAGAACGTCGCTTATTTCCTTGATCATCATCCTCAACAGGTTGGTCAAGATTTTTAAGGTTGACACCACGCTCTTCATCTTCCTCCTGTAACAGCGGTTCTTGTTTGGTTACAACAATGTCTTCCTTGAGCAGTTGAGGTTCAGGTTCAGGCTGTTCACCATCTTTCGCAACCTTCGGTTTAGTCGCACAACCACCCATTGATACGGTTTTTTGTTTTCCTTTGTTTAAGGCGAAAAAGAAAGAAAGAGATGAACGTGCGTTGAAATCAATGAGAGAGCATGCAAAGCCAAACCACAGTTTCCTTATGTTTTCTCACACCAACATAACATAATAATGTTACATAATCTAATCAAATCCTTATATTAAGGAAAACTTGCAAATTTAAACTATTCTTTTATTAACAAATATTCTTCCTTTTTTTCTAAATTAAATTATCTACTTGCAAAGAAATATATATATATATATATATATATATATATATATATATATATATATATATATATATATATATATATATATATATATATATATATATATATATATATATATATATATATATATAATTTTTAATAGAATGTTAATTATTATATTTTTAACTAAAAATTAATACTATTTGTATCATTTTATTTATAGTAAAAATAGATATATGGTAATATATATACTAATATGTAATAAAGATATTTTTGTAAAAATAATAATATGTATTTATATTATTTTTTAAATTTTTATAAAATAGTCAATATTTAAATGTTTATTTTAGGATAGAGATAATATTAAATAAGAATAAATTATGATGAGGAGAGGAGTGGCATGAATGAAAGGAATGATAAGTGGAAACAAAAAGTTGTAGCTGAAATCATGGAATGTCAAGGAATATTTGTGCCTCATATGCAACTTTTTGCATTTTAAATAAGTGATTAGTTGTCCAAAAAGTGATTATTATTAGTATTACAAATTATTGTTATAGCTTACTCTTTAGTTTTATCTCCCATAATAATAGTTGTATTTTTTATATAATTTAATAAAATATGATAAATAAAAGAGAAAAAATAATACTATTTATTTATATTAATTATTAGAAGTTTTAATTATCAGAAATTAAAAATAAATTAAAAGTGATTCATGTAATCTTATATATAAAGTAAATTTACAAGAAAAAAAATATCATCGACATTTATTTTAAAAAATATATCTTTTTTTAAGTGTGATAATTTTTAAGTTATAGAAAGAAAAATATTTCAACTTGGGTATAAAATAAGTTACTTTTTATATTAGTATAATTATTATTATTATTATTGTAAAATTAAATGTATAATTAGTGCAAGTTGTTTACAACTGTCATTTCCTGGTATTTATATATTTTAGGAATGTTAAGGAAATTTGATGTTCAATGTACTGTTATACAAATTCATCTTAAAGAGCTAGTATTAATATAGGTATTATGGTTTTGTGCCATTTTTTTTTAGTTATAATTTTATTTTATTTTATTATTTTCTATAATAAATAATAGGTATTATAAAAATATGTTAATATATTGAATTTTAAAAATGACATATAAAAAATAAGAAATTAATGTAAATGTATTAAATATTTACTTTCCGGAAAGAAAAAAGAAATTTACCATCAATTTAGATGGGTTGGAGGATCAATTTTGACATCTTATCAAGTCTAGCATCAATCACCACTGAATTAATTAACTAGGGGTAGAATAAGTAAATTCATTAATCATTAATATTAAGGACAAAATTTATATACAATTCTCTAGATGTGGTTCTTACTTTGTTCCAATAAAAATATAACAAGTATACTTAAATATTATTTAAAGAGTGAAAATATAAGCAATTTGCATAATATCATGAGTAATTTGCATATTAGAGAAAATTATACACTTGTATTTATAAAATTGATTTTGTATTAATTTTTATTAGTGAAATATTCTAATTAAAAGTATGTGATAATTAGTTAGAAAATTTTCCAAATTTAATTTCTAATTTTAATATAGGAAAAAAGCTAACATGTGTCATTGTCCTAAGGGCACATGTTAAGAAGATATCCGTGGAAATATTATTTTGAAATCGTGTATTTAATATTTTAAAATTTAAATTGACTTTATTAAATTAAATTATATTTACTTTTTTTAATTATAGTATGTTTAACATATGTCTTTAGGACACATTAGCAAGATCCTTTAATATATAAAAATATTTTAAAGAATGGAAAATAAGTGTATCTTATAGCTATTCCATATTTTGTGAATTTCTTAATCCATCCTTAAAGACGAGACGCGTTCCATGAAAACCCCAAAATATCTTTAGAAACTAAAAGTTTATTTCCGGTTCGTATCATATTACTAACATTTAGGTGAAAATCAAAAATATATTTCTGATTCCAAACTAAATAATATAATATTAAGAAGTTATTCTAATTTTGATTTCATACACGCATTATTTAAAAATTACATATAATTTAAAATCAAAATTATACTTCTAATTTACATCTAACTTTATTTAATTCAACATTATTCAACGTGATTTGCGAACTAAAAATACTTTTTTTAATTTTTAAAAAATTCATGCGGTGGCTTAAGAATTTCAGCATATTAATATATTTTACACATAGAATAAAATAGCTGTATTTGGTGGGGCGGGGGCTTTGGTAAATATTATAGGTTTTGACACTAAATAGACAATAACATAGTAGCCATAAGTTGGTGTCACGTTCTTAGTATATCATGTATATCACGATTGCAATTGCAGACACACATTGTAATTTAATTTTAATACATATATATGTAGACATGTTATAATTTCTAACACTATAACAAACTATATATTATACAATCAAAATAACATCTAATATATTTAAACAACGTTAAATAGAACCCAGAAAACGGTTAACTTAATCTTGTTTGGTCATAGACATTAGAAAATCTTTCATCAAGAATTTATGAAAAAAATTTAATCCAGTTAATGGGATGAAATTAAATTCTATGTATTTTTAAAAATGTTTTTTTAAAATCAAAAATATATTTTTGGTTTCATATTGGATGTAACAAATTGAACAAAAGTAATAATTAGAAAAATTGTACAAATTAAAAATATAACAAATTATACAAATTATAAATCGAACAAAAGACCAAAAATGTTATCTAAAATACATTTCACAATAATGGTATCCAAAATACAAATTCGATACAATACAAAATCAAAATACAAGTGAATGATCAACCTAAACTACTGGGTATGGCGAATGATGAGTCGGTCTGTCACCCTCGAGACATCCCTTGTTGTCTCTTGTATATAAGGGCACCATGAGTCTCCATGATGGCCTCCAAAACTCCTCTAACATCGGATGCGTCAAAATACAACCTTATTTCAATGTCATCCCTAGCAAGCTCCATGATACAATGACACCACACGTCATAAGCATGATCCATCCTCGTGCACTCCTCCTCAAGATCTCTTGATGAGCCGGCTTGGATGGGTTTCCTAGAGCATCCTCTATCATGTATGGATGGGACACCGAAAGAACCATATCATGTAATTTCGTAACTCTAGTCTAGAGGCACAATACTCCTTGCCTCATGGTACAAGATGATTCTCAAAATCATCAAACAACTAATCCATCTTCATCCTTTTCGATTGTCGAAGGAGCACATACAGTGGGATCAGGAATGGTATGGGTAAACCAGCGCATCACCGCTCGAACATGTATGGGCGGTCTTGCGAGTCTCGCGGGCAACCAACTGTGAATAGCAAAACATCATCAAACAATATCGTCTCACGGTGGTGGTGTAGGCATTGAAGTGAATGTCCTCATGCATTATCCGATCCGGTAAACTCGGAGCAGTAGTGTTGCTTGGTTCTCTCGGCTCGTATGGGCGAGCCGCGGCATATCCTCAATATAACCCTCAACAAGTGACCATCCAAAATGCGAAGTATTGTAGGATCCATCCCGATATAACAAAATTAAACCGATTAGTTTTAGAATTAGAATAATTAACAAAACAACTAAGAGAAATAATTGATCATCATGAGTGACATGTTGTCGGTGATGCCTCGTATTCCACTTAATCCCGCATCCCAATTTCTATACAAATAAACCAAGCGAGCAACCCACAAGTTCCACCCATGATCGCCTCAAAATCACCAAAGTACCTAAGGTACATGATGTTAGTGTAAGTGGCACTAGTGTCCAAAAATATATGTGCCAACAAGATACAAGAGGTATACTTTCATGGCATACCCCTTTGAAGGGTAACCTACTCGGGATCACCATCGCGGTTGTAGCAGGTAAGCTCATCAGTAAAACATCCTTCACGGTTATATCTCACGTGGCAACCACGCCTCTTATCAACCTCCTTGAGACCACATCCACGGTAACTCCGACCTCTCGACCAACAAAGTAATGGCCTCATCTTTCTCCAACTTCTAGTGATTCATAAAGGCCTGTTTGATCGGCAGGTAAAGCAGACACGCGACGTCATTGAGTGTGATCATCATCTCGCCATGTGGTAGATGAAACGAAGACGTCTCATGGTGCCACCTCTCTACAAAAGTGTTGATCATCCCGGTTGACCATGCTATATCCACGGAGGGTCAAATGACCACAAGGGCGAAGATCATCAAACCATGGCTTGGGAGGGGTAATAAGTATGTTGATCTTCCTCCCATGATTTATGACCTTCAGTGTATCACGATCCTGCAAGAAAAAAATCATTGTTAGAATTCATAATAGTATTCATAAGAAAATTCATAACTGCAATACAAATTTAATTTACATACTTGTCCATCAATATATCTAGCCACATGGGTGTGATAAAGAGGGCAGAGATAAGTCATAAGGTCCCTTCAAAGACCTAAGGTACACGAGGGGCCTAGGGTATCGTGGTGCCTCTTGCCTCGGTATCTCGGGTGCCTCAGTGGCTTGGTGCCTCGGGTCGGGTGACTGCTTTGGTACCTCGGGTGTAGCATCAAGTCTCATCTCGGATGGTTGCGCTGCTGCACGATGAGGATCACGTCTCAAAAATCCTAGATGGCGAGGATGTGCGTATCTGGTAGAGACGGCGGGAAAGGATGGTGGAGAATCTCGTATGCTACGGGAGAAAGATGTAGGAGGAATAGAATCAGAACCAGAAGAATGTGCATCTGGCATAGCCTGTCTGAATGTCAAAAGAGGTTGTGTTGCTTGACTCATCTCTCTCCATACAGAAGCATGTTGTGCAACCCTCCCGTGCGTCAATCGTGACGTTCTCTCATTTATATCTTCTGTATAAGTAAGAAATAAATGTTAGCATATGGCTTAAAGTGGGGGGGGGAAGGGGGGAAATGCAGAGAGAAACCGAAGTATAGTTCCGATTTTGTTCTTCCCCTAAACCGGAAGTAAAATACCAGTTTCTTTTGCGAAAACAGAGCTACGAAGGTGCCCTCCCCAAAACCCTAAATGTGTCAAAAAAATACATTGATCGTCAAATAATGTTTATAAATTGTGTTCTAATGAATCCTAATGATATAAACTACATAAAACAACACATTTAAAACCATATTTCACTAATTTCAATAGAAATTACACAAACTCTAAAAATATCTTAAATCACTTACTTGATTGATTGGAAGTGGTTGTTGCTTGCTTAATTCCGTTATATGTTATATTTATCCAATGCTTGATGATTTGTGTTGATTGTTTGAGAAAAATTTTAATTTTGGTGAGAAGGGTTGAAAAGAGAGTTTGAGTTTGTTTTTGAAATAATTTGTTGTTATGGGAGGAAGAGTTTACAGCCCTTAAGTGCGTCTAGGCTGGAAATATATTTACGGTTTGGAACCGGAGTTATACTTTCGGTTTACACCTAACCATTTTCAACATGATTTGCATGATATGGGGTGCGAACCGAAAGTATACTTCCGGTTTCTAGTGGAATTTTAGGAAATTCACGTGGTGCGCAAGAAGATTGTTGATTCTCTATTTTTAGGATTGGCTTTATGTTTCGTAAAACTAATTTAGCAGCAATAGGTTAAATAGGATTTATAACTTGTAAGGAGAAAACCGGTTGAAATTTTATTTAATGAAGAAACATGTTGTGTTGAAATGTTTCAACATCTGGAACAACATGTCGAAGAAGATGTCATGACATCTTGTTTGAGCTGACAGATTGGATTCTGTTATGAAGCAGAAGATTCCTAAGGAGAATCTTTTGCAAAATTGTAATAACTTACTTGTTGTTAATTGGAGCCCAAATTATGGAGATATATTAGGGAGACTTTATAGGAGAATCTGTTGCAGAGTTGTTGATTCTCTATTTGTTGTTATAACAATATGGAGATATTTGTGGAGAATATCTTGGAGCTATTTTGGAGAATATTGTTGAGCAATTTTAGCAGCAGTATGTTATGTCAGTTTGTTATGTTATAACAATATGGGGATATTTGTGGAGAATATCTTGGAGCTGTTTTGGAGAATATTGTGGAGCAATTTTAGCAGCAGTTTGTTATGTCAGTTTGTTATGTTTTGAAGACTCAAATCCAGTTGAGTAATAGGTTATAAATAGAAGCTTTATAACCTAAGTTTGGTACCAGGCGTGATTAAATATAATGTAGTTTTTAGAGATGAGTCTGTAGAGTGAATCTCCCGGATTGTGGGAAGGTCACCATGTGTACACCTTGAAGCCTATAGGTAAGAGGTGTTATGTTCTTGGAGAAGCTGTGAAGTAACTCCAAGGTGTGTCCTAAGTTATAAGCATGTTGATTTTAGTCTTAGTTAGTTTATGTCATAAGTTGATTATTTTTGTATTGTGTTTGAAGTGTGGTATTTTCAAATTGTTTTTGTTTTGTTTAGTGTCCTTGTTTGTGATCTTGAGGGAGTGTTGAGATTCTCATATCTAAGTGTGGTATCTTAGGTAGAAGGGTCATTGGGTAGTTTGATTAAGTGAGGAGGTGTAAACAAGGAAGGTTTAGCTCGAATTAGTCTGATGATAGTGAACTTCATCCAGCTTGGAAGCCCCAAGCGTGGGTTGGTTAGAACCAGCTGGGTTAATAATTCCTTGTATTCTTTTGTTTCCTACTGTTATTTTAATTCTACCTTATACATTTATAATGTCGGATCGGATGTCATGACATTACGAGTTCTTACCGAAATTTCAAAGGTTATGGGGTGGAATAAGAAATTCACAATTTATTTGCTAACACGTATGTAATATAAATATTAAAAGGTTGGTGTCTAAGACATTTTTAATGAGTAGAGAAAAAGAATGAAATAAATCATTAGTTGATTTAGTGGTGATTGACGCTAAACTTGATATAGAAGACCACTGTCTGATTCCCGCAACTGTGATCGGAGTTTTTAGATATTCATGAATAACTTTTTTTTTTCTATTTTTTTAAACAAAAAATTTCAACTTCTTTTAAAGACGCAATAAATTATTATCACATAACATCCATACAAATCTCTCTTATTTTAACAAAAAATTTATTACATTAATTTTCTTCATTCTCACCAAAACATAATATTCATTCATTTCATTTTTAAAAAAATGAGAGATGATGCGATTGTAAGTTATGGTGAAAGAACTAACAACATAGGAGTTGAAAGAAAAGCACCAGTTGGATATGGAAAGTGGTTGGTTGGAATGTGAAATTGTTGACATGAGGTATGGAGTAAAGAAAAAACTTAAATATGAAATAACCAATATGATTTTATAGAATGTTAAAGATTTTCTTCAAAAAAACTTTTAAAAAATTAATTTCTTAAAAGTTGACAAGATATAATATAATAAATTAATATTTAAGTAATTCTTATAATTTATTAACGGATATGGATATTTGCGAACATGGTATCATTATTTATATCTTTATCCATTACTACATGGGTACTTAAATATCCATTTATTTTATCTTTGGATATCTATTAAGCTATGTGTCTTGTACCCGTGACAGGTTTCATCCACGGGTACGGATTTTTTTGTCATCCCTAGCCAGAACTGACCCCCGAATTGGACGATATCGATGTTGAAAACAAAAAAAAAAGGTTGACTTGTAAATTAAGTAACAAACTCTAAACCTCATAATTGATCTGGATTATTCATAATTTCTTTCTCAAGGTTCAATCATTTGGTGAAAAAGTGTCAATTGTTCTTCACTTGAGAAATGTATTACTTCAAGTTCACATTGATTTACCTTCTCCTTAAGTGAAATCTAGTTTCGATGTGCTTACTCCTTGATATAATGAATTTTTACAATATGGTTGACTTGTTGTCAATATGCGGCCATAGGTTTCTTTACTTGACATCTATCTCTTCCATAAATATTTGTTCCAAATTGCTTGACACATAGGATCCTACTATATATCCAACCTCATACGATGACAATGTCACCCGGTTTCTTTCTCGAGAACCGTGATATTGGGGCATCAAATACTTGAAAGAAATAATTAGTTGTGCTTCTTGATATTCCTTATCTCCATACCAACTAACATCTAAATAGCAATTAATTACGGTTTCTTTGCCTTCAAACCTTGGGCAGCAATCCATAATTTCTCGATCCTATTAAGAATCTTAGAATTCTTGGCATCATTAATGTGTGACACCATTCGTTCACTCATGTGTATGCTCATTAATCGACTAATAAACTTATATTAGGTCATTTGTTTCACATATCTAAGAGATCGGAAGTTTATTTGAACAAAGTGACATCAACTTTGTCTTCCTCTTCGTGCTTTTCCAACTTCAAATTTGGTTCGACGGTGAGGATGCATGATTGAATCATCCAATATGAATCTCTTAAGTATATTTACTTCCTTTGATGTAGCACCATACTTTAATTGGTAATTTGAAATTCCATGCGTAGGAAATATGACAAGTTTCCCAGTTCAAAATTTCAAATTCACTTATCATTAGCTCTTTGAACTTGAAGTTCTCTAGGATATTTCGATTACCAACAAGTCATCGATATATAAACAAATAATGGTTATATCTTGTGACAACTGAACATAGACTACATACTTAGATTTACATTTGATGAATCTCAATTTGACTAAGTATGGTATATATTCTCCTTTTATGCCTAATGTGCTTGTTTAATGCCATAGGGGCTTCGTGCAACTTGTACACTTTCCTTGCTTCGTGTATTATAAAACCAAGAGTTTATGTTTGACATATACCTCTTCATCTAAGGGACCATTCAAAATGGTAATTTCATACGAGTAAAATATCGACTAACTTTGCCTACATGTTAAGGCTACCACTAATCGAGAGTCTCGATCTTGCTATTGGTGCATATACTTCATAATAATAGAATTCAACTCTCATAAGAAATACTTGGGCTATTAATCTTGCCTTATGTCTATCTATCGACCCATTAACATTGTGCTTGACTTGAACGCACTTTGATAACTTTTATGAGATGGCAATCGACTAACTGCCATGTGTTGTTTATGTTGATCGCTTGTAAATCTTCGACCATAGTTGAGTTCCATTATTTATTCTTTAAAGTCTCACTATTTTTGATTGGTTCAGCACCTGCAAGTAAAGAAAAATTAACCAATTATCTATCTGGTGTGACTACATCATCACCAACCACTTCATAGTCTTGAATTCTTGCTGGAGGAACTCTGTTATTTGAGGTCTTTGGCTTGTGCTAGACACACCCTCTTCTAATGTGTTATAAATGTGAGCGATGCTTCAACTTTGTCTTTGATTAGAATATCAGTAATTTCTTCGATTTCGGCCTCATTACTTTCTTCATCGAAGTCATAACTCATAAGTGGCTTGTCAATTGCATCACCAAAATTCCAATCTCAGGCAGAAATCTCATCAATCACAATATCTCGATTCATCATGATCATCTCATTAATTGGATTGAACATCTTATATGCTCCAGTTTATGATATCATATAAAATTATAGGTTCGATCTTGCCATCAAGTTTCTTTCTCCTCGCATCAGGAACATGCTTATAACAAATATAGCTAAACACTTTCAGATGACTCACTGATGTTCGTTTGCCACTTCAAACTTCTTCAGGAACCTTGTTCTTTAACTTCTTGGTAGGGGACATGTTCAGAATATAAATAGCATTAGTTATTGCTTCACTCCATAAGGATTTTAGCAATTTCTTCTACTTCAGCTTGCATCTCGCCATGTCCAATATGGTCGTGTTTCTTCTTTCTATTATTCCATTATGTTGAAGTGTGTAAGGAGCATTTACCTCGTGATCAATATCGTGTTCTGCACATAATTATTCAAATATTATGGATGGGTATTCACCGCCTCCATTTGTTTGCAAAACCATGATCCTTTTTTCACTTAGATTTTGACAAGCATCTTAAATCTCTAAAAAATTCAAATACTTTGTTATTTAGCTTGATCACATAGATTCAAAAATTTCGACTATACTCATAGACAAATGAGACAAATACTTGTTTCCACCAATGGTATGATCCTTAAACTGACCACATACATCTGAATGCACTACTTTTTTCAGTCATCACAAGACTTGGTATACACATTACCATATCTTGAATGGTCAGTTGATTGAGTGGCCTAAATTTCAAATGACCAAACCTCAAATGCCACAACCAACTATTCTTAAGGTTGACAACTTTTTTAGGCAATGTACCTCAATGAAATGATCATGGTCTTAAATATCTTATTCTTTAACATAAGAGATTTCAAGACCAGATTTTTATGATTGTCGAACAGTTCCATGGATCCATCTTTCATAACCACTGAGAAACCTTTTCCGATCAGCACTCGAACACTTAGCAAATTACACTTTATCCAGGTACATAGAGTACATCTTTAATCATAGCCTTTGTTAATTTTACCATTTGCATAAATATGTCACTAGTATCTTCTACTTACAATGAGCTATTATCTGCAAGTTTGACCTTGATCTTCTTTGACTCGTCAAAATCTATTAATCATGCTTTCTATCAGTCATGTAATTCGAGTAGCCTGTATTGAGAATCCAGATTTTGGTGTCTGGTTATCTTACTGACTATAACCACCATTTCTTTAAAATCATTTGAATCTTGGCGTGCAAGGTTTTCTCCTTCCTCCTTGCCTTTTTTCGCTTCCACTTTTCACAGTTATAGCACTACACATTTTTTCACTTCTTTGTCTTTTTTATAAGATTTTCCTTCTCCTTTTTTCAAGGATACATAAGCACAATCATCGACCTTATGCTTTTGAGGGTTCGACCAAGACTTCTTGCTATGAGTCTTGTCTTATTTTCCCTTGAACTTTTTAGAACTGTCATGTTTCTTCCATACAAGAGCTTGTAGTAGCTAAAATACTTAGTTCTCTTTTTTACCACTTTGATAATTCATTACTTAATGAAACAGTGTGTGGTTGTTGTTTCTTGCAGTTAAAAATTTTCAACTTTAGCAATAATCAGATGAACCAAAAGAATCACTAGAAAAAAAATGTGATCAATAGGAAGGTTCATTACAGATTGAATGAGAAGGAAGAAAAAGGTAATTAACATATTTGTAATCAATCTTCACACACCTCAACTAGTAAGGTGTGAGCCATAAATTTTTCATTGTTTACTATTCATTTCATTGGGTGTATCAATGCATTATTATTTTATCAGGTTTGAACTATTTCCAGATTAAATTTATACGGTTTGATTTACACACACGAGGGATTGTTTTTTATAAACTCTTATCCTTTTCAAGTCAACATGTATTATTATGAATATCATATACTAACCACTTTGAGCTTAGCCTTTCTTTCGCTGGCATAGCCAAATATATTATCCATTTGACTTGAAAGATTAAATTATTTTACCCTCTTTTTAGAGTTAGGTAGAATATTTAGTTTTCATGTTATATGAAAAAGAATAAGTTTGGGGTTGCTCTTGGAAGTGAGTAAAGTTTAAGTTTGAGGTACTAGATATACTTGGTTAAAATTTCAAAAAAAATAATAAAACAAGAAGTTAAAACAACTTCTTCAAAAATAAGAGAAAAAAGAAAGAAAATGAATGCAAAATGAATAATGAACACCACAAAAGTATAAATCTCTAGTCCGATAATCAAGAAAAGAGTTGGTGTGATAACAAAGGAGAACTAGGTACCTAACTCCAAAGGCTTAAACCTACTTTCCCAAAAATATCCTACCCGAACATAAGCCCTATTATAACTGATAAATCCCTTAAATATGTGTGTTTTGATTACTTTGATGAAATTTATTAGAATGTGATCAAACTCAGTATAAAATGTTATGTATTTAGATAGAGATATTACACTGTCAAATTAAGCGAGTTATAGTGAGATGAGAGACAAGTTGAGTATTTGATAAGGTTGAGGATATTTTCTAAATTTTCTACATTGAAGTCAGGAACTTGGATGATGATCAGGTAACAAAAATATTAAAATGGTGATGTTTATTTGTATTGTTGTAATTTGTTTTTCAGCTTGAAATGTGTTGTTGTAGGAAAGTTACTTGAGGAAAACAAACATAATAAGTTTGATATTATGATGACACTCATTCATTATGTATATTTCATTCAGAAATCAGAGCAAACTCAATCAAAGATGAGCAAATATCAAGCATAAAGGCCAAAGAAAGATGCAAAAACCACTAAGTATGGATAAATATAGACTTGGTGAAAATTAGATAGAAACGGTATAAAAACGTAAAAGTTAATAGAATAATCACGCAACTCATAACACAACATCGCGCATGTGATACATCATCACACAGGCTATCGCACAAGCCATCACACTGTGAAACATCATCGCATAGGCCATCACTCACGCGATATGTATTTTTTTGGACTTTTCTAACGCGATCTAAATCAATTTGACACCTTTAAAAGGAGATTTTTGAAAATTTCTCAGTTATTCTGATTTAGAGACAGAAAGTGGCGACAATGAGAACTAAGGGAACGGTTTTTGGAGCATTAGATGCTAGTTACTTCAAGTTATTTTCATGCAAACTTCATCATCTATCTTGGTAATTTATCGTTGGAATATGAGTAGTTAATCTACTCTAGATTTGGTTTTATGAGATGAACTTGTTGGGACACATGTTAAATTGGATATTATATGGATAATTAAAATTATATTATCTCTTGTTCTTAATTATTTTTATTTGATATATTATGTTATGCTAATATTAGATTAAGTAAAGAATCTGACCCTTGGCTTACGCATTTGAAATAGGAAATTATTGTCCTTACGTTTGTTGAATAGGAATATAAGACCTCTAGTTGTGGCATTCGAATTAATGTACTATTATATTGCCTAATTTCACTTACGATGGTTTAATAGGGATATGAAACCTCTAGTAGAAATCAGTGAGCCATACATAAAGGGTTTGAGTATAGTAGACTTGTTAATTCGTGGTAGAATATAACAACTAGATATAGTCGTTGTTAACATATTTCTTAAGGTGAACCTCTGAATCAAATAATTTATCTCTTTCTTGAGCTGGAAACAATATTTTGTGTGGTTTTCTTTAGCCTTGTGAAACTTACACCATCTACCAGGCTTAGGTCCCATAACATCCGCTTTTGGAGCTGAAGGCGTAGAAATATTATGTAGGTGGAGAACCTTTGTCCAGGTCTATTTGAGATGAGTGTTTCAGGGCATGAGTCCCTCCACAAATTTTCCACCTCACTAGAATATTGTTTTGTCCTTGGTGGACGAGGTGTAGTTATTCTTCCACGAGTTTTGTGAGTCTTCGTACTAGGAACGTGCCCTTTTAAGTCTAAGGCCTTATTTTTGGCATTACTTTCCTCACCCCTGATGTAGCATTTCTCCCTTATGACCACCTATATTAACAAAGATATTAGCCTTTGGGCGAGGGGATCATTGAGATGCCTTGATTTGAAGTTATTACGAAAAGCTCCTCTGAACATATCTTAGTTTTGGTGGACAAATCTTATGGTGGATTTTTATACGTGTGAGGTATTCTTTCAGCGACTTTGGGGGACTTGTCGAATGCTAAACACGTAGTGGTGAAGATATTTATGTGGGTGCTTGACTGGTTCACGAGTTTCTTCATCGACTCTTGGTATTTGGATATGAAAGCTAGTGAAGGTTTAGAAGACCTTAGAAGGGGTTGAATAAATTTCTCTTTTTCTTTTCTTTGGCGTAACAACAATATAAAACACAGGTATTTTTATCCTGGTTTTTTGAAACTCAAACTACTCGTCCACCCACCAGGTGATTTCGCCTCTCACAGGTGAATTCACTATAATAAAAGCGATTACTTAAACAATCGGTTGAACATCATCAGATAACTATATCAATGAAGTAGCCATCAAACATTTTTTATCTCGCTAAAGGAAAAGGTAAACATATCGAGAAAATCTGAAATGGATAAGACACGGTCTTGCGGCGAGAAGGTAGGAGTGAAGTATTCACGAGGTATTAGCACCCACACACCCGTAGTACTCTACAGTATTCCTTTTTCTATCTAATGGGTGTGTTTATACCTATTTATCTCTTAATCGCTTTACATTTGTATGCTAAAGAGTATGCATGTGAAAGAAAGAAAATAAAGAAAACACGGGGAAAAGAAGGAAGTATTTACAAAGTTTTGCTCGATCGAGCCCCGTGAAAAGATGCCTACGTATTCCCTCGTGCAATGGGAAAGTCAGAGCATCGTAGTTTGACTCATATATTTTGGTGGACTTTGTGTTTTTTAATGAACGGTGCGGGTGAAGCACGTCCTTCTGAAAAAGTTTAGGAACAGTGCGGCTGAAGCACGTCCATTCTGAAAAGGTTTTTAAACAGTGCTGGTGAAGCACGTCCTTTCGGAAAAGTTTAGGAATGGTGCGGGTGAAACACGTCCTTTTTGAAAAGGTTTTTAAACAGTGCGGGTGAAGCACATCCTTTCAGAAAAAGGTTTTAAACACAAAAAGAAAGCCTGCAGACGAAAAAGATTTGCATTGGTTGATTGCTTTTACCTTGAAAAAGGAGTTTGAACCATTATTAAGTATTTGATTTTCAAAAGAAAAAAAACAAGTTTTAGCTTTATTACATGCAAGGATGCAAAAGAAACTAGAAAACAAGAAAGACTAACTAGTTCTATCCCTAATGTTATCATACATGGATTCAACCTAACGTCTAACTCGATAGCTACCTAAGATGGAGTGAGAAAATCCTAAGGAACATAGCAAGGTTTACAACCTAAATCTATGTTTATCTCGAACCGCTACCTAAAGTAGAGTCGAAGGCGACAAAGGGAATGGAAAAGGTTTGCAACCTAGATTTATGTTTATCTCGAATCGTTACCTAAGGTGATCAAAGGCGACAAAAGGCATGAAACAAACAAGTGCTTTAGCAGAAGCACAAAAACAATGCAATGCAAAAACAAATGTGAACTGAAAGCGTAGGAAAGGAGGAAGTCTCATAGTGCATGAGCGGTAACGGTATAAGTAGGTCAACAGGGGCCGACACATCGATTCTCGTGAAGGTATCACCTCATGACATGAATTGTCAAGTGTGAAGATCAAATGATGCGAGTTCAGACAATAAATATGAAGCGTGGAGAGTCGAATAGAGAACTCTGCCACTTTTATTATTGACTCGATAAAGGAAGCAACACGAAATTAATGCGGTGACACGGACTAGAACTTTGTGGGAGTCGATTACGGACCCCTTTTGCTTGCCCCATATATCATGACTCGATAGTAGGAAAAATAACAACGTGGGTCTTTGCGTAGTGGTGCCACGTCAGGTTGCCTAACCACTTGACCTATGCAAGCACAAATGTAAACACTTACTGAGAATTACCTTCCTATGCATGATGGAGGATTTTAAACAAACCAAACACAATTAGCAAACAGAATTTCCCTAAACGAGTCTTTAAATAAACCAAAGGGGTTCCTGAACATGCTTCAACTACGGAAGCCCCA
The DNA here is from genome assembly GCA_021764765.1 of Vicia sativa. Taxonomy (NCBI): domain Eukaryota; kingdom Viridiplantae; phylum Streptophyta; class Magnoliopsida; order Fabales; family Fabaceae; genus Vicia; species Vicia sativa. Next base: position 33,640,105 of record CM038795.1, on the reverse strand, counting down.
TCATACATCTCTATTCCTACTTCTCATGGCAAGGAAAGCGGTAAAACCCTACTTCTCATGCTCTCTAGAAAAGCGGTAAAAGAATGCGATAAACAAAGTAAAGCTAATACCAAACGGGTAATAAAATCCGAAGAGCACTGCAAGCTAAAATACTACGGAAAACTTGAGGTAACGCCATCAACAAAGCAATAATCAGAAATAGCTCGATCAATACAATCCACAAGGTAATATCGTGAAATATGTGTATGTAGCAGACACATCCTCATAACAATCGGAACACTTGCACAAAGGTACACATCCAGACAAAATAACAGAATATGTGTTTTTCGTAACATGAAAAAACACTAAGCGAAATGCATTTAAAACGCAAGCAGAACCACGGGAGAAGTGGTATGTTCGTATACCAAGATTAGGTACCTAACCAAAATATCCTCAATGTACCTTGACATCCAAACTTTAAAAGTTCCTTCATGAACCACTTCAAAAGTTTCTCATACCTTTTAGCATTAGTGCAAGGGTTAATGATCCTGAAATATTTTTGTCAAGACTATTATAAATAGAATTAAAGGGCTGGTTTCAAGAGCATAATCATCTTCAGCAATTCCCAATCATTTTTCATGTTTCACATATATATAACCATCATCTACTTTGATCGTAGAAGGTGTCCATTCTTTGATGAAAACTTTCTAGATTTTGCTATCCATGGACATGAGAAAGGCAAACATGTGATCCTTCAAGTAGTCATAATTTATTCCATTAAGAATAAGTGTAGGATTAATAGATCCATTTTTCTTGATATTGTCCATCTTAAACAAAATAGATTATTTATCTTGGAACATACCCAATAGAACCATGGTGTTTGTTTTGATGTCAATTCAAATTATGTTTGATAAGAAACAAGATGTCACACACAATGTTGAAACAACGTGTGAGACATGATGATTTAATTAAGAGATAAACAATTAAACAAATAATAATTAAAAGACACAAAGAATTGATAACTCATTTGGTGTAATTGTCGCTAGGTCTAGAGGCGCCTATGTCTCGAGGCGATAGTCCGGTGGAAAGAAATTCATTAATAATAAGTAGTCAATACTACACAAGTGTCTTAGCTAAATTACTCCAATTCAATGTCATTTTTAATACTACGTGAATTTCAACTCGAGACTCCCTTTAAATTTGAAATCTCTTCACTTAGACTGAAACATTTTCTTGATTCTTTGTAAGAATCAATAATATACATGTGACAAACTTCATGTATACAAACTAAAACTCTATTTCACATAAGTAGTGAAGAATAACAAATGATAGAGTTTTACACAAGTAAAACACACTGCAAAATTCGATGATTAAGCTCTCGTAATGTACGTATTCTCTTTTGTCTTGTTAATCCAAAGGAAACTAATCTCTTTATATAAAGTCAATCTAGCAAGAGTTCATTAGGGTTTCTACGAACAAATCTATAGCATACGTCCAAATCTTCAGCAAAAAAATTTTTCATAACATGTCCAATCTTCAACGAATTAAATATTTTTAAAAGGAATCTTTCCAAATGAGAAATCATATTGATGTTATAATAATTTAAATCTTTCCAAAAGAAATATTTTCAAAATAAATCATGCAAATTCTAAACGAAATTAATATTTCCAACATTAATCACGCAGTAATTGGAAAACAGAATTCGGAGTCAAACAAAATCTTTCTAAAAATATCGCACTAGTGAATAACAATGCCTATAAAATAATTTAAAAACTAAAATTTTATTTGAAAATAATTTTAAAAAATAAGGTACAAACAAACTAGTCAGGAGTCATGACCAAGTGAGCATGGAAAAATTAAATGCAATTACAATAAGTGAGTATTAAGCATCATAGCATATTTCTTTGCATTATCTCTTTAGTATTTCCTAGAATGAATCATGAACAACAAAATGGCTAGGAGTTGCTATTATCTCCAAATCTTTCTAGTACAAAGATATTGCCTTTGTCGTCCCTTCCTATTCTCATGCTATCATCAACATATCTATAACATAATGGAGTTAAGAAACAACAACAATTATCATCAACTTTAGTAGCATAAAAAGACAATCTATGTAACAATCAATAAAAATTAGGATACGTGATGTCTAGCCACCCCTCTGGATTGAAGATGCCCAACAAAATATCATAGTTTTTCCGAAACACATTCATCAACTGATCAGGAGTGATTGTGGATTTTTCAAAAGTAATGTCAACCCTCTGTGGATTTCAAGTAGTAGCTAAGTAAGTAGTTATTTGGTAGCAGTTTCATTAAATAAAAGTGACCAAACAAACAAGAAGTGGAGCATTAACTGTTTTGGAAGCAATCTTGAATGAGGCCTCAATAGTTAGCTCTCCAGACAACATTGTCAGCCCTTTTGCATTGAACTTTACCACATTGACTGCTTTGTTCTCCATTTTCAAATCACATCACCAGTGTTTAATCTCAGTAATAAATCGAAATATAGACAGTCTGAAATATAGATTGGTCCGATCAAGATTAGACTGGCTGAAGACGGTCTGATCTTGATTGGACTGTCTCGGTATAGATGACTGTGCAATCACACTGCACACAATTCAAATCCTCTAATTTGTGACACAATTGATGCAATAGATTGAGAAATGCATTGTATTTGTACCTTGGCTTTATCAATAGTCTGAAAGAAATCACCTAATGAGATAAAGTCTCTTAGGCTAACTTTGTTCTTCTTGATCCCAAAATTGAGATAGTGCTGTAAACAAGCCTCCAGTTCCCATCCACCTTTCAACAAAAGAAACATAACATCAAAGTTCCTACATGTTTTGAAAAATATATACAACCTGCACCAATAACAATTGACTACATTTTAAAGGCGGTTATGACTGTGCCTCGATTTAAAATGTTAACAATGACCAACTAACATAGTGAATTGAAAGTACCTTATCCAGTTCAAGAGTTGGTTCTGGAGTTGGATTTTGAGATTCTAGCTGCTTCACCAAACTTTCAATTTCTAGCTTTTTCCAAATGGGATTCCAAATATTCCTCTGTTGATTTCTTCAAGCATATTTTTCCAATCAAACAATGCTAAGTGTAGCTCACAACAACAAATAATAACAAGAATAATTGAAGAGGTTGGTACCTTCCAAAGCCTGGTAAAGTTCTATTTTCTTCTGAGCAAGTGTTTCATCTTCAACTAAGCCATAACCAGAGGATTTTTCTGCAACTTTAATAACAGTAAAGGGTCTTAACCATAATGGTTTGTCACCAAATCTTGAAGTGTTTACCCTTGAACGATTAATAACCAGTTCAAATCTTTGAAGTTTCATGATATTCATAGTTCTACAAACCATAGGACTCGGATGAAAATCAGACACTAGCTTAGCTATCATAATAGCCTTTCAAGGTTTTGAGGGGGATGGTGACACCCTCACAGGTTGTTTTTTCAAGTTTGATGATAAAACATAAAGGGTGTCTCAAAATTTTGGAGACAGTGGAACTGTGTACATGTTTGTTGTCTTATCTGATTTTTGGATAGGTTTATTGAGACATGTGGTTAAAATTCCAAGTGTATATGAGGTACATGTGATAGATAATGCATGTGTTGGAATCTTACTTATTGGCCCCAAATGCTACATGCTCCATAAATTGTGTACAAAAATATATAACAAAAAAAATTGTGTTGACTACACTTGAAGTGGTTTTCAATCATTCATTCATTGATGTGCAGTTCCCATACAGAGTTAACCTTTTATTCAACATATAACAGTAATGACATGTTCAGAAAGATGTGTTCATTAGTAACAAAGATTATCAAGCTTCCTTGTTCAATTGTAAAGGAAATTGAAGATTTTCACGGTACTTTTGAATCCTTTGTAAGATAAGAATAAAATTCACAATGCAATAGGAAATGACAGGCGGTTAAATTGGCGAAATCACAGTGGCACTGTGAATTTGTGTAAGTTCAACAAATATAACTTTAGCAAAAATCATCTTGACACGCCGTGATTTTGTCAAACCCATCATGAATCAAACATAGAAGAGAGCAATCAACACAAAATTATGCAGTACAGTATAAAATTTCGGTGGCAACAAAATTACATAGAACTATGATCCAGAAATATTGCGAGAAACATATTGTAGGTATTTTTTATTCATAGTAAATGTTATTATATCCTCTAGGCTGCAGGGTTTGATTGGTTGGATTCCTGCTGTTTTTTCCACTGCTCTGGAGTTACAGCTTTCTTTACGGAGAGTGCATGAATCTCTTTCATTTCCTCTTCTAATGCAGCATTCACCATTCTATGCCTTTCCAGTAGCCTTTTGCCTTCAAATTGTTCTGACACAATCTCAACAGAAAAACTTGCACCGCACCTAATGATACCAACATTGAGTTATGTGATTGTAAGATATAAAACAGGCAGTATAGCAGTGCTAAAAAGAAGCTAATGCAAAATGTGTTAGACAGAAAGAACACGTACCCTCCAGATATATCGATTACTTCCTGAAACACAAATAAACAAACATCAGAACATAAGCAATCCAAAAGAAAAAATACATGAGGGTTAAATACAAATACAAGGTTTCCATGTTGGTGTGGTAGTATTTGTAATATGATAAGCTTAGGAAGGGATAAATGGTTACTTTCAGTAGTAACTAACTCCAGCAAAGAGAAAGAAGAAAAGTTTGTATTCATTCTTTCATGATTCTTTCATTTTCCTTTTAATTCCATAAAGTTCCATTTTAATACATTTCAGTTAGGATGATCTCCAATATTAGCATTATATTAGTTACAAAATTTCACAGTTGTATGCTTGACATCAAAAGGTGTGTGCCTAAGTAGGTAGTTCGGTTATTGAGCTAAAGAATCCCAAGATTGTTTGAAGAAGCGGGTTCGAGACAAGCTTTTAACCTTGAAATTCTAAGTGCGTGTTTGGTTCTACTTTTGGAAGACCCAAAATCAATTCTAGAGATATAGAATTGATTCTGGGTGATTTTAGGGTTTGGTTTTCAAAGTAGAATTGATTCTACTTAAAACTAGAATTGTAGTTTCTGTCTCAGAATTGATTTTGAATGATTTTGCTCTGAAATCTATTGTTAAACTCACTTTTACATAAATGCATTCAAACCTAAATCAGTTATGTTAAAATCAACTCTACCAAACTCATTTCTACTAGAATCAATTATGTCCACGGCCAATTCAAACACACTCAAATATTACTAATTAACTAGAATTTGTCTACAAAAAATGTACCCTGCAACAAATGTAAAAATAGGGCAAATAGGGGAAGAAAAGCTTACAAGATGAGAAGGGTTGAGTTTTGAGTTCAAAGATGACTCCACTTGTTCCTTTGACACACCCATTGAACTCTCTGATTACGCGGTCTTCTATGCTTTAGGGTGTTCTTCTTTTTCAATTTGCCTCTTAACTTGCCTTTGTTTCCACGCCGATAAATATACGAATATAAGACTCCCTCGGTCCAAGTTCAATGACATGTAAAAGTAACTTTTTGTAAATTAATATCAAATTAATTACTTTTTTTACTTTTTTAATTAATATTATTTACATCATTCTAAAATAATAATAATAATAATAATGCTATGAAATCAAAAGTGAATGTAATAGTAAAAAATATGATAGAGTGAAATTTCGAGTGATTTTGTAATATGATATTGTGGATCGAAAGTTGCGAACATAATGTTTCTTGAATAAAAAGTTGATTTTGAAACGATGTTATTCAATGTTAATTTTGGATCGGCATTTTTTATCTCTATGTGGTGGACCTTGGAATATCTATATGGTTATCACTCCAACATCTAAGTCAGTTAGTGTTCAAGATAATTGTGTGAAAGTGGAGATTAGAGAGTGTGTACATGTTAGTTTATGATTTTTGACTCAAGCATATTCGACAGGAGTAGAGGTATGAGATAAATACACGAGTTAAAACATTGTAGCTAAATCATGTTTTTGACGTCAAAATCTCAAATTGTCGACATGAAATAAATTGATTTTCAATAGTGACAATTGAAAGACTTGAAGGTGCTTTTCAACAAAAGTAATAGTTTTGAAGTAGTTCAATAATTAAAGGGCGTGGAAGCAAAGCAAGAGACAAAATACCATGTAATAGTGTATGTGTCGAATGTTGGAGGGTTGATGTTGTTGTGACTATCGATGTACATAGTATATAAACAATTTTGTTTATGTGATAGGGGTTAACATTTTAGTGTAGATGGATCCAAGAAGAATGTCAAAGTAATCATTCAAGTTTTGTTTGGATATATTTTTCTTAGATCAAAATATTTGTCTTTCAAATCATCGAAATCAACAATTCTTTTATGGATAACGATTAAAAGATTTTCATCTAAGGTTTAGAAGACACTTTTGAAGAAAAGAAAAGATTTTGAAACTAAGTTTAAAGACACAAAGAGTTGGAAATAAGATGTTGAAACTAGAAATAGTGTTTAAATAAAATAGAGAATATGATGTGAACCCGATCGAGAAGCTCAAACACCTCCTTAAAAATCCAAAGATGTGTTACATTTTGAATATGGATTATCATTGTTATTCTAGTGTCGTGTTTTGAATCCACTTACTACCTTGGATTTTCTTATAACCGAGGGGAAAACATTTTAGGAACCTTTCTTTTTAGTATATTTTTTATGTGTATACTAAATGATTTATCATGTCACTTTCCTTAATAACCGAGAGATAAAACAATCATATTTTACTATAAAAGCATTTGTTAAACATATTTTACCATAATCTTAACTCGTACACATCATTCTTTGAGAATAACCTTTACAACATTGAGAAATCTATTCCCAAAAATGGAATATTGTCGTGAAAACATTTGCGCAAAATTTTTGAAAAATTTCTCTATGATGAATTATAAGTGCAGGAAAAACATTTTCAAATGGTTTGAATAGATAACTCCTTCATAAGTTGGATGAATGCAATCCATATAACATTTTCCAATATTTAGAACAAAGATCTCCTTATGGCAAAAATTTGTTGTTCTCTAAGAATCTAGATTTGTAATAATATTGTGTTTTAATATTTTGTGTAAATAATGTAACGTATAAAAAAAATATTTTTCACCTCGCTTTTTATCAAAACCGAAGGTATAATTTAGCGTAATAATTGATGATATTGATCATTGTCGTTAAATAAATATTTGTCGTCCATTTTGTGAGTATCAACACTCAAGACACTATCATTATTGATTCGCGTGAAACCTAAAAAACATCCATTATAAAAAGTATTATAATGTCTAAAATTGATAAGAAAGCATCATGGAGCGCTTGAAAATATCTAGATCATTCACTTTAAGATTTTTAAGAGAGTATTTATCATGAAGAGTTATTTATGATGGATTGTAATAATGGAAAATTATTTGGGTTTAAGGTTTCTGTTCTTAGTTATTTATTTGAGCAGAAAATTATTTATTTATCTAACCCTTTTTTTGTCTAACCTTTTTTTATTTATATCATAAATAAATACAAGGAAAAGCATTATAAAATATAGAGGCACTTAGCATTTGATATTCTCCAAAATATCAAGGATTGAAGATCAACATATGATCTTCATGGATAAATTAATTTTTATTTTAATATTCTATGTAAATTTTGTAATATTTTGGGTAAACATTGTAGTTTATAAATTTTTTTTTTTTATTAGTTTTCTGTGTAAACAATGTAACGGGTTTTAATTTAAAAATAAACAATCTATTTTACTCCTTCGTTTTATTGATAAACAAGGATATATGAGTGTTAGTTTTATAAATAATAAAAGTGCGGTGAACCCGCAGCGCCAAATAAATTTACTCATTGGTATTTAAAAAGCAGGGTGTTAAGTCTTTACTTTTCATGACACATTTCATTACCTCGCTATAATCAAGGTAAAATACCTTTAACGTTCGAGGTTAGAAGCATTTTTTAGTTGTGAAATTTCTGGATAGTATCGATTGTAAAATCCTAGATTTTGAGTTCTCTTATAAGGTGATTTGGTTGTCATTAGTGTTGTAGACTATTGTCATGCGTTGTAGTCATCAAAACTCCATATGTTGATCTTTAATGCCCGGAAGCACATAGATCCACAATCCTAGGAGGAAAAAGTTGCTTTTGTAGAAATAAACAAAAATGATCAAGAAATCTATAAAGTCGAATGTGTTGAAGAATGTGAGGTTAATCTAGCGAAATTAAAGTTAGAGCATCCATATGTTCGTAAGGTTTTAAAACCTTCAAAAGGAAAAAATCATGTCGAACCAAGTAAAATGAAAATTTATTACAAAAACATATACATTTGTTGTAACCAAATGTGACAAAATTTTATATATTATAGTTAATTGATGGTTAAATCATAGTGTTGACAGACCTAAAGGCCACCATTGAAACAAGTGAAGAAAAAAAGTTTTCTTAAATATTATAATTTTCTTAATCATAAAACATCTAAATGTGTTCTTTTTCGGAGTTTGGTTAAAAATACTTTGAAAGATGGTAGGTTAAAGTTTGTGGACAAAGAGAAACCACATATGATAATCGATTCAAATTCTCTACAAATTAAGGAAGCACACTTCATCATACTAGTAGAAACTATGATGGTCGTCATTGTTGAACATTGACACAAAGGTCAAAGAGGTGAGCACGTTGGACTACACAGGAAAATAAAGATGGTTTACCCAATGGCTAAGAAAAAGTTGATTTACTTGTAGAACAAAAGCAAGATTAAAGGATGTGAAGTAAGTTATATCCTCCTTGTAGTGCGATGATTGACAAAGATACTAAAGACCTTGAAAAGATCAATCCCTAACGACCAGGAAGGTTGGTCAAGACAATAGGAGGTTCAGTTGTTTTCGAAAAGAGAAGTTCCTTAGGCTATGTATAATAGGGGTGTTGAAAAAATTCAATAGTTGAATGTTTGCAATGAGGTGTTGAATGGAGTGTTAATAGTGAGGAGGATTATTTGGTGTTGAAAATATTTAACATGTTGAATGAGGAGAAAATGATACCCATAAAACATTTTGCAAAATTTTATTGATTGTTATAAATATTTAGATGTTTAGTATATCGTGAATGGTGGTGAAATAGGTGTTGAATTTTATTAAACAAAATCATTGTAATTAGTAAAAATTGAATGTGTTAAATTATTAGGTGAAAAAAGAAATAATTATAAATAGTATAAAGAGTTATCAAAAGAGCCTACATTCTACCTATCTATAGATAGTCTTGGTTTAATTGTCTTCCCTCAAGGAACATGGCCCTGTTCTCATATTTTTCATCTTCCCTCTTTGCTTCAACTAGCACTTCATGGAGTAATAAGGATCGTATAAAAAATTATCTTTCTTTAATAAATATATATTGGATTTCATAAATCACGTTATTAATGTCATTTACAAATAGAATTCCACCGAAAACAAAAATAAGCCTTCAATTCTTACCAAAACTCTTCGATAAAACCAAAGTACACCTCTCTAAAACATTAAAATTTTGACAATCTCAAATAGATTTCTTAAACCATTCCTAGTTGAAAAGCATCTAAAACCAACGTCAAGTAAACCTAAAGGATTTTAAGTGATTATCAAAATAATTAAAAACAATTACATGAACACCATTCACCCTGCAAACCAAAGCACCATTAACATTTATGCTAATGATAGAATTTTCCCTCTTTATAACAAACATGACACCATTGGATTTAGCACTACCTTACTAGAGTCTAAGTAATTTTTCCTTAATTATATTGCATATTGAATGGATAATTCAGCATCATTGAAAGTGTATGTTTGATTCTTGATTAGGCAGAAACAATTTTTGATTAGCAGAAAACACAAGTACATATCAAACAAAATCAGATTAAGTGAAATACCATAACGATACTATTTAACATTCACACAATAATAATAATACTGGTTCTCTAATTTTAGGGATTTTAGGAATTGAAATTGGAGTGGAAAATAACTAAGCCCTCTCGCCTCTGATTCTTCTTGCAAGTTGAATGTCCTTAGGCATGATGGTGACTCTCTTTGCATGAATTGCGCAAAGGTTTGTGTCTTCAAACAATCCAACAAGGTAAGCCTCAGCAGCCTCCTGGAGAGCCGAAACGGCACTGCTCTGAAACCTCAGATCTGTCTTGAAATCCTGAGCGATTTCACGAACAAGACGCTGGAATGGAAGTTTACGGATGAGAAGCTCTGTGCTCTTCTGGTACTTACGGATCTCCCTCAAGGCAACTGTTCCTGGTCTGAATCTGTGTGGCTTCTTCACTCCGCCGGTTGCCGGAGCTGATTTCCGGCGGCTTTTGTTGCTAGCTGCTTTCGGGGAGCTTTACCGCCGGTGGATTTGCGGGCAGTTTGCTTTGTGCGAGCCATAGAGAAAGAAAGTTTTAGAAGATGAATTTTGAGGTGAGATTGGTAGAAGAGATGTAATTTGGATGATTTGTCATGATGTGAAAAAGGGTTTTATAGAGGTGTTTGAATTGAATTCAAGTGAAAATTTAGAGGAGAAAAGGAGCGTGTTTTGTTTTCGGAGCGATCCGCGTGACTGTCAATCTAACGCTCAGGATTGCCTTTAACGATAGCGCACGGATTCTACTTTTCCCATCTATTCCTCTCTCATGCTTCTACCCTTTCTATCTTCACAATTAGGGGTGGCATACCGGACGGAAGGTCTTATTAGACCCGTAGCATTTAAGGCCGTCCAAAAATAATGTGAAGTGGGACGGACTAACTTAGGTGTCTGAGCTCAAAAGTCAAGTCCGCTTTTTATTTTAAAATTTGATTTACTATATAATTTATATTTTTTTTAATTATTATCAAAGAATCGACAAAATATTTTTTTTACGCATAATAGAACTTCAACATGTATTATAATCCAAATAGTTCAAAAAATAAAATAAATAAAGACCAATTACAATCAAAAAATAATGAAATAAATTCAATCACAATAAATAAAAAAATATCAAAATACAAACTAAACGAAACATATCATCCTACTATTTAAAAACTAACTATTAAAGAAACATATTAAGATTTTACACAAGATAAATAATAATAACAATTACATACATATAAAAATCGTAGTGCATAAAATATTAATATTTGACTTTCTCAATATTTACATCATGTAGACTCTTATATTGACTAATTTCTTAATAGTTAAATCTTCTTTTCTTAAAATCAACATTTATTTCTAAATAAAACATCTTAGCTATGTATTGAAAACTTTATAATTGTTCTTTTATTTCAAGATTTTGCAATCATTACATGTATTATAAAGTTATAAAATAACGTTGAACTTATAATTCAATTTATCGTATAATAATTTAAAATTTAATCAACATAATGCAAAAAGAAGATTGTTATTTATATAATTAAAGTTGTTTTAATTGAGTAAAAATAAAGAGTTTTAACAAAAGTCCGGGCAAAACCCTCTCGCCTTTTTAAGCGGATTAGGTGGGATGGGTCAACTTAAAATACCAAGTCAAAAATCATAGTCCATTTCACTAAAATAACGTATCAAACGGACCTACTCTTGAGATCCAGCCGTTTACCACCCTTATTAACAACCAAGGCAATCAGTAATATCAGGGAAAGCTCGAACTGCTTAAAGAAGAGTTATAGTTTTAGACCTCCTAAAATATTTTAATTTTAACTGTATTAAAAAGTCTTTAAAATAAAATGAATTTTAGATCAAATAAATACAAGATCTCCTATTAATAAATAAGTATTAATAAGCATATTTTGCATTTCAAAAAATTTAGAAAGATATTATATAAAATTATGATATAATTTTAATATTAAAAATGTTTAATTTTAATTTTAATACGTGTTGGTTCAAATCTAAAATGGTTGAATTGAAATTTTCTTCATTCAATTTAATTCTTTTAAGAGTTTCATGACGATGCTTAAGATGTGTTGGAAACTCTTTAACTCTAATTCTTTTAAGAGTTTGATGACGATGCTTAAGATGTGTTGGAAACTCTTTAACTCTAGTAAGTGGGCAATCTTTCTCAAAAATAGTCCTTAGAAATAGGTCTTATATTAGAGATCACATATTCTCTTCAATTTATAATGGTCTCAAATCACATTTCTAAACTTTCATTTCTAATTCTAAATGGCTAATTGGGAATGGAATACTAATCAACTTCTAAAATCATAATTGGGCAGAGGTTGGAAGTTTGGTGGATTTTTTTTCAACATTGCAATTCATATAGCTATTAAATTACAATCTAAGGTTTAAGATTATATTTACAAATATGTATATTCCACAAGATATCCAAGATTTGTTCCCATCTCTCCATAGACACCTTAACAACAAGATCATTCCTATGAATTCGAAAGAAGACATACTAGTTTGGAACCACACCACTTCATGTATATTGTCTCTAAAGGGTGCCTCAGCTATAATCCTAATCATCAAGTAGCTTGGTCCAACTTCATCTGAGACAAAGTCATCCCTACATCTCATGCAGCATACATGTGGCAAATAATACATAAAAAGATGCACACATATAAAAATTTATCACTTAGGAAATGTTACCTCCGTCTATGTGCAACCTCTGCAACTTTGCAGCTAAATTTGTCAACCATTTGATTCTCCAATGCCCTTCTACTCGAAAACTTTGGAACTACTTCCAAAACATCATCGATCATCATGTGGATCTCTCTTCTTTTGTTACTCCCTTGATACACCGTAAAAAGTTGGAGTCAACAATGTGCTTTAGTTATCAAGGCCATCATATTACAAATTAAGAAGTAATATGGCATAACAGGAACCAAAAGAGATTCACCAATACTCATAACTCTTTCAACGCCACGACTCCTAGCATCATCCCCTCGATCTCTCTGACAAGTAATATTTGTTCCCTTACTACTGGACCTACAATTTTGGATTTCACCATCCGCAACCTTTCCATGTACAAACCCATTATCCAAAGGTTCCTTAGATCAAGGAAGTGTTATGGATTCCCCATTTGTCCCCTTGGATCAAGTATAACACAGGCAGGTCAGCTATAGGTAATCACGGCATCTCCTTTTGCATGTTCTAAAACTCAGAGGGTGATTGCATTAGATGTTTTGCTTCGAAACTAGGCATCCAAAACTCCTTCTATGTTGAGTTGATGAACATTATCCTCGCCATTGAGAATGCTCATGACAGAAGTTGGTTTAATTTGAGGGTTGAAATAGATTCTCTGGTAGCAACTTTGGCCTTCAAAAACCCAATTATGGTCCCTTAGAGCATCTACAGCAAATGGTGTAACTGCATCACAATCTCTAAGTATATACGCTTCTTGATTTCACATGTCTTTCGAGAAGGCAACAATTGTGCTAATACACATGCAAACATTGGAAATTCTCTTGACACCTTCACATAGTGGCAGTCTCCATCCTTAGTTGTCAGAAAATAATTGGTGATGAAAAAGTTGGGAATGCCAAACTGTGGACTCTCCAATCCTTAGTTCTTGATTTAGGCTTCTTGTGGGATCAACCTTCCCATTTTCCTATTATTTTTCTTCTCTTAATATATGAGGCATTTATAGTTTAAAAAAATGAAGATGCACTTAGTGAAAGACTTTATATTGTCATCCAATGAAAATATATTATTATGTCATGTTATATAAATAGTTTAAAATTTTTAATCTGCTTTGGCTGCTTTGGCGAGATGTGTGATCATCATTGATTGATAGCATAAAATTAATTTACAATGTAGTACATCATCTTTTTTCTCTTCTTTTAATATGTTTGTATTCTTGGTGAAAACAATATTTGCCCAGTTCATCATTCCTCGAACCACAAAACTAGATTAGTCGGTTCACTATGGATCGAAATCGTTGGTTAAATCAAAAAATATATTTGTCATGGAAATTAATACTTCATCTATCCTAAATTATAAGATGCTTTATAAAAAAAATTGTGTAAAATTATAAGTCATTTTATAATTCAAATGCAATAACTATATTTTTTTTAATATACCACCAAGTATTTACTATTATTTCTTCTTTCAACTTTTTTGTTTTCTTTTTTCTGTATAATTATGAGGAATATAACTGTAAAGTCATACATAATTTATTTTTCACATAAAATAATAATTAGGTTTCTAAATTCATAACATAATTGTAAAGTCATACATAATTTATTTTTCACATAAAGTAATAATTAAGTTTCTTAATTAATGTGAAATGTCTAAAACATCTTATAATTTAGAAAGGAGAGAGTATCTTCATTGATCTCTATTAAATCAAAGTATTTTTAAACTAATAAAAAATAAAATACATGTTCTTAAGAGAATATATAAATGTATTATGTAAAAAAACAAAATAAGTCAACAATTTAGATCAAACTTAGCCAAAAACAATTTTTGGTTCATTTTAAAATTAAACGAACCATGAAAATCCAGATGATTTGATTTGATTCTCGATTTTAGTTTTTAAGAACAGATAAATCGAATCGATGGTTATAGTTATCCACTTGATCATTTATCCATTCGATTATTAAGCCATAGTAATATAGTGATCCAACCCTTTTCAATATTTTTTTAAGCTTTCTCCCTTTTAGCAAAATCCATTCAACAACCAAACTCCAAACATATAAGGTATTCAATCTAATTCACAAAACTCTGTTCTCACCAAACTGTTGCTTTCTATTAAGAATTTGTTATCGATCAATTAGTATAGTTTGATATTCAATTAGTAATTTCTGTAATTGATATTGTTTCCTATTGTACATTCCTTATTTGCATATAAATATACACCATGTGTGATCATATTCGACACACAAAGATACAATCATAATATTTTATATAGAGTTGGTTGACCTACCATCATCCACAAAAATTCTTTTTTTTTTCCGGTCACACACAGTGTTTTTGCGGTCACCACCGCTCTTGTAGACTTTCCGGCGAGATACCTATAACGCCAGAATCGTCTCCTCTAGATCGGCTGAATTCCAAAAATGCCACTACCTACCACCGCCACAAGCGCCCTCGCGTGTCTCCTCTTCGCATATGCATGAATCTCACGTGTCAAACTTCAGAATCGTCCACGTCCCCCCTCGCCGTTTTCTCTTGGACTAGGTTTCGCTCCTCTTTCGGATCATCTCTCGATCTTTTGTTCCAAGGCATCAAATATCATTGGAGATATTAATTATGTCACTACGGTTCCACTTATTTTGTGTGAGAAACTAACTCGAACAACTAAATACAACTTATGGGTTGGTGTTGTCAAGATGTGGTTTCACAGTCAGAGACATGAGGAACACTTAACAACAAAAGTTGATATTATTCCCACCGCCAAATGTGATAGATGGAAACAAAATCTGATGTTACATTCTTTGAAGGTTCCCTATTTTCTCTGCCTCTTTGTCACCTGATGAAACGTGTAATTTAGATTATCAAGATATCCATTTTGCCATCCCCACACCCATTAAACCTTTTTTGCATGTATATCAATTACACACATCGCCTCCATTGAAAGTTATAGATGATACTGATCCATCAACACCATCTCCTACTCCAAGTGGTCCTCTAACTACGTCACCTGAACTTAACCTTTCAATAGCATTACAAAAAGGTATTTGATCTCATAATCAAATCCTAAATATGTATGTGTTTTAAATTATGATTTTCTCTACTTTATGTTTCTTTTGTGTACATTTCTAATTTTGTGTCTATTCATGTCTGGTGAAGCTATGGTGAGTTTAATTAGCGTCGAAATGGTGGAATAAATAGTTGCATTACATTCAAATAACACTTGGGACATTGTTCCTTACCTTCGGATAAAACTATAATAGGGTGTTGATGGCTTTATACAGTGAAAGTTGGACTAGATGGTCAAATTGGTCGTTTTAAATCTCGTTTGGTAACCAAGATATACACACAGATATGTGGCCTTGATTATGGTGACACTTTTTCTCTAGTGGCCAATATTAGTTCAGTTTGTCTCTTCCTTATAATGGTTGCTATTAATCATCGGTAATTTCATTAGTTGGACATTAAAAATGCCTTCTTACATGTAAAATTGGACGAGGGAGTGTATATGTGGATCAACCTCCCGATTTTACTATTCATGATAACCCAATACTTTTATCGGTTTCATCTATCTCTTTTATGAAACAGTTTCCGTGCTTGGTTTAGCTCGCCTTGATACAACTTGATATGACTTAATATGAAGTATATCACTTTGTTTTCTTCCTTCACTTTTCCACTAGTCAACATATTTTTCTTGCGGTTTATGTTGATGACATTGTTATCACTGGGGACGATACATATGGTATCCGTGACTCAAAGCTTATATTTTCAAAAACTTTCAAACAATAGATTTGGGTCCACTTATATACTTCCTAGGTATTGAAGTTGCTCAATCCTCATCATGTATTTCAATTAACAAGCGTAAGTATGCATTATACATCATCACTGAAACTTGTATGATTGATTGTTGTCCGTTTGATACTTCTATGGATCCCAACGTCAAACTTCTTTTGGGGAAGGAGAGTTGTCGAAAGACCCGAGAAGATATCGATGTAGACTCAATTATCTTGTCACCAGACTGAATATTACTTTTGCAATGAGCATTGTGAGCTAATTCATGAATGCTCCTTATGATACTCATTGGAATGGATTATTGATTCTCGATATATATAAAGAATGCACCAGGAAGAGGATTATTATATGAAGAAAATGGTGATGCTAAAATCATTTGTTATTTAGATGCAGGCTGGGTAAGATCACCATCGGATATGATATTGACTTCTGGATATTGTGTTCTTATTAGAGAAAATATTATCTCATTAAGGAGCAAGAAACAAAACAAATTTGCACTATCTAAAGCCAAAGTTGAATATCATGTTATGGTAGCAGCCTCAAAAAAACTTACACGGCTTAAGAATATGCTCTCAAAACTTAATTTCGATGATCTTCAGACCACAAAACTCATATGCGACAATCAATTGACGCTAGACATTGCGTCCAATCCGATTTTTCATGAACGAACCAAACACATAGAAATAGATTGTCAATATGTAATAGAAGAGGTACTGTCAGGAGAAATAACCACAAAATTTGTCAAATTTGAAGATCAATTGGTTGTTATGTTTACGAAGCCTCTCAAGGGTTCTCGAGTGAATTATATTTATAACAAGTTCAGATTATATAATATATATGATCCGACTTTAGGGAAAGTGTTAAGAATATGTTATCATTCAAATAGTAATTACTGTAATTAATATTATTTCCTATTATACATTATCTATTTGCATATAAATATACACCATGTGTGATCATATTCGACACACAAAGATACAATCCTAACACTTTCATTGGCCATCATAATTGTTGTTGTCGTCACTAGGATGGTAAAACGAACCCGACCCGTGAGGAAAGCCTATTTACCCATCATTTTTTGTGGGTGAGTCTGAATTTTGAACCTGCGTATTTAAGTATGCTCATTCCGCACCGCAAAAAACATGGCAGATGTGGGGCAGTCTCGGGGAGCCCTTAGGCATAAATTAACAAACAAATTAAATGAATTTAATGGCTCATACCAAAACAAATAGTTCATTATCAATACAAACTAATAAAGTATACCATTGAATTAGGGTTACATTTTGTTTACCATACATCGCTTTTCTTTTTCAAAACAAAATAAGTTCTTTAGCAGCGCTCACTTATCCATTTGACGCTCGCCTCTCTCTCATTCGTCTGGCATTCGCCTCACTTTTCAACGACTTCGCCTCTCTCTTAAATAGTTGTAAGTTTTAAATCCTAACTCTTCCTCTCTCATTGTAGTATTTGACATAAAGATCAATCGTAATAATTTTTCAAACAATATTTAAAATCAAACGAGAAATTAATATAATTCTCTAAAAATATTTGAAAAATTCAACGATTAAAAAGCGAAAAGAACTTGACGCTATAACAATTTAAAAGACGTTGAAATTATGAAAATGAAGAAGAAAAAACTCAATAGATTATTTTGATTTATCCAAAAATAAAATATGTGATTTTTTATATCATAAAATAAACTATTTGAGATAACTAATCTCATAGAGACTAAATTTTTTTCAACTAAAACAAAAATACATTTATTTTTTCTAACAAACATAAAATTTAAAGAACTTTTTTCAAATTCATTGCTCTGTTAGAATATTATTGGATATCGGTGAATAAACTATATGGTAATGTTCTTTTTCTTATATGTAACATTACCAGCCAGTAGTTAATCAACTACTAGTACTATAGCCATACGAGAAAGAGTTGGGATAGACTCCGAATATCATCTCAGTAAACTTGAATCACTCATTTCAAATTGGGCAGTTTAATTTGAGACAGCTCTGTTTAAACTACAAGGTGTAAACACACATATTGCTAAAGTGAAACAATAATTTCGTCCATTAATATTCATCACCATATAGTATTACAACGAGAAGTTGAGATTCATACATAAAAAGCAGATTCTAGTACAAGCTATCTAACTCTATAGAGTAGATTCAAACTAAGCCCTCTCGCCTCGGATTCTTCTTGCAAGCTGAATGTCCTTAGGCATGATGGTGACTCTCTTTGCATGAATCGCGCAAAGGTTTGTGTCTTCAAACAGTCCAACCAAGTATGCCTCAGCGGCCTCCTGAAGAGCCGAAACGGCACTGCTCTGAAACCTCAGATCTGTTTTGAAATCCTGAGCGATTTCACGAACAAGACGCTGGAATGGGAGTTTTCGGATGAGAAGCTCGGTACTCTTTTGGTACTTACGGATCTCTCTCAGAGCAACTGTTCCAGGCCTGAATCTGTGTGGCTTCTTCACTCCGCCGGTTGCCGGAGCTGATTTCCTAGCGGCCTTTGTTGCTAGCTGCTTCCGGGGAGCCTTGCCGCCGGTGGATTTGCAGGCAGTTTGCTTTGTACGAGCCATTGAGAGAAACTTCTGGAAGATGGATTTCGAGGTGAGATTGGTAGAAGAGATGTAATTTCGATGATTTTTATGATGTGAAAAAGGGTTTTATAGAGGTGTTTGAATGGAACTGAATCGAAATTTTAGAGGGAGAAAGGAGCGAGTTTTTTGTTTTCGTGGCGATCCGTGTGAGAGTGAATCTAACGGTTAGGATTGGCTTAAATGATAGCGCACAGATTCTACTTTTCATGTATTTCCTGTATATTGATAATAACTGAGGCAACAGATCAGCCTATATGCCAGCCTATTTCCTAGTAAAGTATTTTAATTTTAAATGTATAAAAAGTCTTTAAAAATAAAATAAAATAATTTATAGATTTATAGATCTCATATTAATAAAAAGATATTAGTGCAAGGCCGGAAACTAAAATTATATTAAAAAGAAGGCATATTTTACATTTCAAAATTTAGATAGAATATAATAAAATTATGATGCAATATTAATATTAAAAAATGTTTTATTTTTTACAAAATTATTTAAAATATTGACAACATATCATTTTTAGTCCTTTCACTTTATTTCAAGATCCATTTTTGTTTCTTAAATTTTAACATATGATATGATGTTGTCACGCCCTAAATTTCGCCCCTAAAATTTTCAATCACGTTAACATGTCCTATTTTGTCATTTGATCGCAATCTTTAATAGACATTGTCATTTATTTACATTTGCATCATTGCATCCTTTGAATTTTAATTAATTCCGCATGTATTTAATCAATCCCATTAGTTATTTTTGTCGTATTGCACTAAAATTGCATTTTTATTAATAAATTGATTTCTATTAAAATTCACACTTTTTCTTTTACCTTTGCATTTTTTAAGTTGTATTATAAAACAATTTTTATCTTTTGTGTAACATTTAAAATGCAATATTAAATTGATTTCTTATACTACTCACCTTTGCATTTTTTAACTTGTATTATAAAATAATTTTTATTTTTTGTTTAATATTTAAAATACAATATTAAATTGATTTCTTATCTATTTCTAACATTTTTTTCATTTTTTTCCAGTTTGAAAAAAAAAAGTTTATTTAATGATAACAATTGTGTTTTTTATTCGTATTTTAAGTACGGTGATTGTTGTTACAAAAAATATAGAATACATTTGTACAAATCAAATAGTAAGTGAAAATAGAAAATTGGAGTCCATGTTCCCAACTGCCTTGGGTAACTTTCTGCAGAAAAGTCACCATAACTTTAGTGTAAAATGGTGGTATAAGAGAGATAAAACAAATAATAAATAATAAAAAAAGAAGGGGAAAATTAAGAGAGAAAAACAACTAAAGTTACGATAACTTTGGTGATTCAAAGTCACCAAACCTTACCTCACCATCACCTGCAAAATTCAAACCAAAACGCAAAAATAAATTACATACATAATAAAGAAACAATAACAAACCGTACAAACTTTCACACCCAAAGCCACTTCACTACTGCAATTTCCAACTCCTCCATTACCTCTCCACTACCTTGCAATTTCCACTCCAATCGGTACCTCAAACTTCACCTACAAGTTTAACACACCTATTATTTCTCATTCAATTACAAATAATAAGTAGAGGACACACTAAAAAACATCCAAAAGCTGCTTGAAATTTCTTTGCAAAACCTTAATCCTTCATCTCTCAAAACCTAAATAAAATTATGCGAAGCGTAACTTGCCAAACCTCAACTGCATTACAACCACCAAAACCAAACAACACTACTCTCCCTAACTCGACACCATGACAACAACCCAACATCACATACTAACCCTTCGCTCGACCTCACAACACATACCAACCTTCCATCACCTCCTCACCATTCCAACCACGAAATACTCCTGACCATACCGCTTTAAACTTTCAAAACCTCACACATCTCGGAAGCAACTCACCAACCTCCCAACACACGCTCACAAATCAAAACCAGGAGGCGAACCAGACGGAAACAGGACCAAATCGCAACAACAAATCGCGCGATGGCGAGCGAATATCAAAGCGAGGCAGCAGCTGCGTAATCGAAGTAGAAGAAGAAGCTCATAGTGTAAAAACATTTGTATTCACGTACCTGATTCTTGTTTTTCGTATTTCGTTTTTCTTTTCAATCTTTGCATATATTCATGTAACTGTAATTCTGAATCAATTTGGGGCCCTTGGGTTTCAAAAGGGACTTAGAGTTGTTTCTGCTTGATCGATCCGAGAAAGAACCAGCATAAAAGAGAAAAGAACGTTGAAGCGAGAGAGATAGGAAAGGTCACGCATGAATCGTGTTTTTTTAGGCTATGTTTGGATTGACGGAACATAGCGGACAGTGGAACGCGGAACATGGCGGATTGGGTGGGCGAGCGGAATTAGATATAGATTACATTATATTGTTTGGTTAATTTATTTAAAATCTCATTGCATCACATACACCTCGAATTGGGTGGAATAAAAAATAGAGAATTTGATGGAATCATCATATTTCATTCCATTCCACCAATTATTTACAAATCCAAACAATGAAACCTCATTAATTACCACTCCATTCCATCGCATACCACCAATCCAAACATACCCTTAGTGTTAGGTCTTAATTAACTTCTTTTTTATTTTAAATTGTGATAATTATTAATTTGAAGAAAAGAAAACAAGGAGGCGCTGGATTGACCTCTATGGTTTAACCCATTCAATCTTACAACTCAGACCGGGCCCGACCCAGCAGCCATCTATGGAGCCCTTTTCTCTGTTTATTTTATTTTCTGATAGAGCCCAACACATATTTCCTCTACCCCCAATACTCGGTTTAACACCCCCTCTAGGCCATTCTCTTTTATTTTTATACTTTGTTTAGTGTTTTAATAATTTGTTTTATTTTATTTATTTATTTAAGGATTTTTGATAAATTATAATGATATAGTTTTATAGGTTATTCATCTCTTAGATTTATTGTTGAATCGATGTTTATCATACTTGTACATTTATAAGGACTCGTAATTACTTCATCCCCATTTGTAAATATGTATCCCCACTCCCCATGAGATGTAATAACTAGTGAATATTATAACGCTTTACTTTATTTAATTATTCATCACAATGCACAAACCAAAAACATTTTAAACTAATACTCATGCGAGTCATTTTCTTCCCTTGAGTCGACAAAGCTTAGAAGCATCACAACGACCACACATGATGCACACACCACGCTTGCTCTTGGGCTTACAACAAAGCTTTAGTTGAGTAGTTAAAATTCATTTAATTATCTAATTGGGCTATTTAAAATTTATTAGTTTATTTAATTGATTTTCTTAATCTAATTACTTGATTAAACTTCGTTTAACTAATCAATTAAATTTATTTCGCGAATGCACTTACACAAATAAAGCTGCTTTATTATTTGTGCGAGCTACCTTGTATGGGCATTTATCAATTATTATCATGAATGTTTACAATTATTTGCTTCATTTCCATTATCGCGCTTTGGTCCACATACCAAGTTTTCAATAAGGGCCTCATGGTAGGGAGTAGACACTTGTCTATTCTCTCGAGATTAATCAAGCTTTCTTGGTTAATCATAGCTCAAGTTAAATTTCCTCTCGTTATCATTCACCACTTTCATAATAAATGTCCAAACCTCGATCCAACGTCGAGTGACTTTTTCAAAATCTCTTTCATAATAAATTTAGAAAAGATGGTTAGGACGATTCTATCCCCCCTTCTCAAGTGTATGGTCGTTAGTCCTTTTTCGATCCTCGATCGTACGCTTGACTTCCTCAATTGAATCTTAATAAGTGAACTTCGTTTGACCTCACTTTTTCTTATATAAGACTTTTGGGATGAAAAGATGATCGGGATGATTTCCCCTCCATTTGAGTAGTTTGAGCATTAGTCGTTAAACGCTTATGGTTTGATACTTGTCTTCCACATTAAAATCAATTCAAACTCATCAAACCTTGCCCACGTGCAAGTCCTTTTTTCAAACATTGCTCACATGCGGCATTCATCGCTCACATGCGATCTTTCGCTGTTCGCGAATTGCATTAGTGACGTCTTATCGTCCACGTACGATTAAGCTCATGCTTTAGAATAAAATCAACCAACCAACAAAAGTTATTGCAACCGAGAACTACGTAAGCTCTGAATTTTCCATCACACTTGAGGAATACATAGGCACGAGATTTTAACATCTTGGCGAGCCCACTTTATAAAATTAAAACATGTTTCCTCTTTTCTCGCGTAATAAGTAGAAGATTGCAAAGTCACTTTTTAAACACGTGAACACACTTAGAACTAAACGGTTCCCATCGAGTACGATAAATATGAGGGGTGCTAATACCTTCCCCTTGCATAACCGACTCCCGAACCTGCATTTATTGGTCTTGATGACCATTTCATTTAATTTTTTTTGGGTTTTATCTATATTTTTCCTTTCCTCTTTAGGAATAAATAAAGTTAGCTGACGACCTCATTGTTTATATTGAATTAAGTAATATTTTTTCAATGGCGTCAACAGATGTGACATATGCTCATACGTGTGGCATCTGACATGGAATATGTTCATCATAAAGGTCACCAAAATTTCAAAAAAAAAACTCAAAATTTTGCTATCGGCAAGAATCAAATCACTATCAGCATTGTCACCCAAAATCCAAATTAAACGCTCATATCGAGCAATCTAAACTAAAACCCTAGACCACTTAAAAACATTGTCAAATAACCTCCAATCACCCTATCTCCAATAGTAAACCTCCACTAAGACAACTCAGAACCTAGCTATGGCATCGATTCAAACAAAAAATGTCTCAAACCAACAGATTCACTTAACCCCCAAACTAAACCCTAACAACAACAAACAATTTCAACCAAAATTGCAGTAAATGCTACAATCACAACAACAAATGAAAACAAAATTGAAGGTGCATGCAGAGCTATAAGGATAAACCATTTACCTCCGAAAGTTATGGGAAGGGTCATCAAAGGTATGCTTGAGTTGCTTCGTGGTTTGGTATGTTATCTGTTGTTGTGTTGAACCAATATGTGGTTGAGCTCGGGTCCCTCAAAGTTTCAAATGTGAAACTCTAGAAACCTCTGAGAATGAGCTTCATGTAAGGAGTTGATTGGGGAAATTTGGCATAGTAGAAATAGGGTAATTTTTTTGTTTTAATTGAATGAAATAGTACAAGGTTATGTAGTATATTTGGCACATATGAATTTGTTTAGAGCGTGTGTGATTCTATTAGAAAAAAATAGGGAAATAGAAAGAGTGAATAAGAGACACCAGGATGAAAACTAGGGTGGAATTTGTGATTAATTGAGGGATTAATGGTTGGATCTAAGAACAAATCATTGATCCTAATGAATTTTGTGGATTGAAGTGTTAGGATGAGAATTATCAGAATTGTGTTTGTTAGTAGTGAGAATTTGTTGATGAACAAGTTGTTGCAAGTTTATGGTTGCGTGTGAATTTCATTCTTTCTGGTCTTACTTATTTGGTAAAGATGTACTAATAATCCTAAATGTTTCTAATTTCTTTCTTTTGTATTTTAGTTTGTGTACATGTGAGCTGATTGATCACATGGCTTGGCTTAAAGGCTCAAATTAGGATGTCTTGGGGAGTAAGTAAGGATGAAAAGATGAGGGACCTGTCACGAAATTGAGAGGAAGAAAGACATGGCTTTGGACTTCAAATGTGGCTTGGCTCACATGGATACTACTTAAATCAACCTGAAGCTATTGTCTTTTGTCATCTTCTGACTTTTTTATTGCATTGATAAATCACAATGATTTAAAATTTTCACAATGTTTCAGGAAGCAATCGATTGCGCTATAAAATCAATTGATTGTTCTATTTCCAAAGTTTAATTTTTTTTGACAAAATACAAAGGATTAATTGATTGAATATATTGATAAATCGACGGGCCCTTAAAAAAGTTCAAATTTTCAAGACAGAAAAATCTCTATAATCGGTTATATTTTTTGACCAATCGACTACACTCAATAAGAAATTAAAACTTTGTGTTGGACTTGATAGGAATAACCATGGTTTGATTCCCCATAAATACGATCGGGAGGAGGATGGAACCACTTGATGCTATAATTGACCCCCAGACCGGATTAGTCAGACAGTGGGCCAAATACTGGTGGTGAAAACCCAAAAACAAATTGAATTTTTGCCTTTCAAAAGATGCAGCTTGAATGCATATCATGCATAAGAGTTAGGGAAACTTTAGAAGGGCTTGGATGAAAATATTTTGAGCATATAAAGCTTATCACATATGAATAACCATTGTACCTTATCTTAAGACACTTGATTTCCATAACTCGTGCATGTTCAATCCTTGACTTTGAGGGTTTTTCAATCTTGACACCTTTCCTTATTTGAATCAATTTGTCTCCATTAAGACATTATTCCAACATGAGTTTGTCTTCACAACTTAAATGTATATAATTGATCGAGATGATACATTAGAAAAATAATTAACAAAATCTAGTTCCAAAAATCACATCTTTATATTATCCTTTCATATTTACGTGTTTTATAATCTTAATGTATAAACAACCAACTTATCTCTTTACTTAAAAAAATAAACTTTGTTGAAAGATATTGATATCACATGAGTCCTCGTATATACGGTATTTCAAATGCCTACTTCTAACTTCAAAGGCCCAAAATGTAAAATTCCCTTGAAAAGTCTTCTTTGTATAAGTAACATCGATAATTTCAAGCGAAAACCTATATCTGTTGGTCTTCTAAGTTACATCAATAATGAGGACAATATGATAAATGTTGAACAACTTGATATTTTTGGGATAATTCCAGAAAATGTCACGAATAATGACTCTATCATCACATACTGTGTACCTAAAAACATAGTGCATTTCATCCAAAAAAGTCAAAAGTTGATGCATTTCGGATCCCTTATGCATACATTGTTTCTTGTGGCGATTCTATACTTGATTGATATATGAAACACTTTATGGGTGTTTCCATTTCAAATCTGCAAGTATGTTTTTTGGTGCCACTTTGATTAAAGACATGTTCGAAACAATTTCCTTCTCCTTCGGTTTAAGACAACATACAATGGGATGACTGACTAACCTTGTTTGCAATTCATGGTTATATATATATTATAGAAAGCATATTAAATTTCCACATATCATCGACACTAGAATATTCACGCAGTTTAAACAGACAATCACACTTTCTTATTCTAGTGTCATCATGTTTCAAATTTTTCAGAAGTGCCGACTATATAACAAGAGTGCAATAAAAGATTACCTAAAAAATTAAATAGAGCATCTAATTGTTTTATCATGGTTGAATTGTGATTAACCTGTATACAACTTCTAAAAACTTAAAACAAAATAAAAATATATGATTGAAATTGAAAACAAAATAAAATATATATGGTTAAAGTGAATGTTGTTTCCAAAATAACAAAATACAACTGACTATTCTTTTGCATCAAAAACATATTGTTTTCTAAAAATTACAATAATAATTTAATAATAATTTATCGATAATATTAAATACTTAGTTAATCATTCATATATTGCTCTTGATTTATATAATACTAGCATTGAGATGGACACTCACGTATTTATTTATATTTTTAATGCCAAACACGTTAATTAAGAATATAATTAAATAGATATAAAATCTATCATATAACAATTAATGAATAGAAGTTGAGGTTAAAAACAAAAATTGAAAGGGTATAATTGGAAAAAAATAGCTACACCAAAACTATAAGATATAGTTATAGATTATAGATAAAATAGTATATCCGTGGCAAAAAAAATCTTGATTTTCTGTTGATTTATTTTTGAGGCCCAAGTGATGCCACAATGTAACTAACGTGCGATAAACAAGAAGAAAAAAGAAACCTACAATTGGAAAAGCAAAGAAAACCGTCCAAGATAAGAAAAATGACGAGACCAAAACAAAAAATGAAACAAAAGAAAACAAAACAAACACTCATCTCAAGAAACTAAAAAACCGTGCAACAAAGGAAACAGTTAACGATCCATTTTCTGTCAGTTTAATCACGATACTCCGTATCGCAAGATTCACCACAGTCTCAGATTCTCACTGATTCTCTCGTCAAAAAGGTTCGTTCAATTCGAACAACACACAACACTTTCTATAGCTGATAATCAAATTTTGTGGTGTTTTTGTTGATTCTATTTTGATTATGTGATTTGGTTTTGTTGAATTCATTATTTATTAATTATTAATATTATCATTCAATTTTGTTATGTAATTCTCACTGGTTGATTATAATCTAAATTTTCACTCTGCAGAAGCAAAATTTTAGCTGCTAGGGTTTAGTTCTTTTAAAATCAGCATGTCTTTAGGTACTTCCCAAGCAGTTTTCCAGATTCTGTCTAGGGTTGTGCCTCAATCTGGCTATAATGAGCCTTCGGGAACACTTCACAGTTGAGTAAAATGTAGGAAGCAAATGTCTTCGTGGTTTTAATCGAGAGTTCTACTTCTAGCAAGTTAAGACCTCATCGATTTCCGTTGACTGCCGTCAGTTTTTGTGACGATAAGAGGTATAGTCATTCATGGTTACAGACATGTGAATGCCAAAAGGCTGAAAATGTGAGTGGCGGAATAACGTCAGGAGATGGGAACGGATCGAGGTTTGCGAGTGATGTTGAGAAATCGAATTTGGTAGGCAATGGGATGAGTGTGAAGTCTGTTGTAGAGTTTGAAGATGTTCAGCTGTTGAAACAGGAGAAGGAGATTCTGTCGTCTAATATTACAAATGGAAATGTCTCGAAAAACTTTGACTCTGTTAGTGTCAACTCGATTGAGGAGGAAGCGTGGGATTTACTGAGGGAGTCTGTTGTTAATTATTGTGGCAATCCTATTGGAACTATTGCTGCAAAGGATCCAAATAGCACCAATGTTTTGAATTATGATCAGGTTTTTATTCGGGATTTTATTCCTTCTGGAATCGCTTTCCTCTTGAAGGGAGAGTATGATATTGTTCGTAATTTCATTCTTCATACACTTCAGTTGCAGGTAATCTTTTGGTCTTATATTAATGATATCATGTTCTGGCAACAAAACCAAATTTGATACAACTTCATGCAATGGTAATTCGATACACAAGTCTTTGATGCGTATGTTTATTTTTTATTGGCCGTGTTGAACTGATGTGCTTATTATGTGTTATGCCTTTACAAACTTAGTTTATTCGTTAGTCATTACGGTTTGAAGTCCCACTTACCTAGCTCCATCTGCTTGTAATCTTTTTGGTGAATTATAGTACTATCCCTTTATGTTCCTAAATATAAGACTCTCTTGACTTTTTTCCTTGTCCCTTTTTATGTCATCTTTTAAATTTTCAACTGCATTTATTATTTTTTATCAACATATTCTTAATTATTTAGATCACTTTCCGCAATCTATAATAAATACTATGATGAAAATGTTAACTAATTTGCTCTCACGGAAGTTAAACTTATAAAACAATACCGATTCTCAACAAATTTAATACCACAACCAACTTTCTTTACTCAATGAGGTCCTATAAAAATTGAAAAAGCTTTTGCGTGACATTTGCCATTGATGTTGATTGTCCGTAATTTAAGGAAGGGGCATTAACTAACACTTTTCATTAGTAATCTTTCATTGTTTGTACTTCTTTGTCTAAGACCCATTTGTATTTTCATGCGAGCTTTGCTGTTTTGATACACTGAAGCATTGAACAAATTTATCCCATTTCAGAGCTGGGAGAAAACAATGGATTGTCATAGTCCAGGACAAGGTTTGATGCCTGCTAGTTTTAAGGTTCGGACAGTTCCTCTGAAGGTGATGACTCTGCAACTGAAGAGGTTTTGGATCCGATTTTGGAGGCGGCTATTGGCCGTGTTGCTCCTGTTGATTCCGTAAATTAACTGATAGGATATATAGAATCTTTTTTACATAGCAAAAGAAATATACCTTAATACTTCTTGGATTGCTTCACTTATTTAGTGTGCGATCTCAGGGTTGTGGTGGATTATTTTACTGCGAGCATATGGAAAATGCTCTGGGGATTTATCAGTTCAGAGAGAGTTGATGTGCAAACTGGAATTAAGATGATTTTGAAGTTGTGTCTTGCTGATGGCTTTGACATGTTTCCAACATTATTAGTAACTGATGGTTCTTGCATGATAGATCGAAGGATGGGCATACACGGGCATCCTTTGGAGATTCAGGTATTTAAGATTTCCTTTCTTTCTTCCGTAGCATGCTACTTATCAACTATTTCTTATTAAGTGTTACAATCAATCAAAGAATCAAATCCAAATATTTGTTATTAGGATTAGAATTAGCAAGTAATATCAATTTGTATGTATTTTATATGCTATTATAATTAGAGGTGTTTGTAGTTTTAATCACTAATTCAACATGGTATCAGATCAGGGTTTGATCATGTAGCTAGTAGGGTTTATTACAACTGCTGGCGCCACGAAGGCGCCAAAAAGTTCAGGCAAACTGCCATGTTTTCCAGCGCTTCTGCATCTTTTTCCATGAGCCTCCTAAACAGTCTATTATTTATTTTCGATGACCCCTTTATGACTTTCACAATGGCATATCTTTTATCACGTGGACCCTACTTGGCATGTATTTTGACGACCTTTTTGGCTTTCATAGCGACATATCTTTTCTCCTATGGACCCATTCTTGGCATGTATCATCGGTCACTGCTGACACCATTGTGATCATACTGTTGTTGCCAGTCCAGCCACCTGACATACACTGTCATAGAGCAGCTACATGCCGATAGTTCTCCATCGCTGTGGCATTCTTCGGCATGTTCCATCATGTCATCCGAGTTCAAAATTTCTTCTGCTTCCGTCATTCTGTCCTGCTTCTTTGTTCATGTTCACTATGCTTCATCCAGTTCTTCTCCTCTCCATTAGTGTGTTTCTATGGGCATATATTTGTAATTCAACCAGTTGCGCCTTCTTCGGTGAGACTCATTCCCCAAAATCTCCATAGCCACCTTCAGAAACCTCTGACGAGCACAGCTCCTCTGCTGACTACCACTGCCACAAATACTCGAGGCAAATGCAGTCTCTGAGGCCCGACCTGAATTCTGGAATTATGCAGTTCATTTGTATCAATGAACCAGTGACAGGTTTATTAGTAGTTGCAGAGAATCCCTGTCCTGAATGATTCTAATTTACCGGCAAAGTTCACTAATAGCTAGAATTTTTCTTTTAGTATTATGTTTAAAGTTTTGCACATCAATTTTGTCAAATAAGTTAATTGCTTTTGTCGAAAGCATTGTGTAACCGAGATGCCTAAAATTAAAGATGGAATTAGAGATCAAATAAACTAATCTAATGTGTATTTCCTTTTTGCTTTTGTTTTATTTTTCTGTTTCTAGGCACTGTTTTATTCTGCCTTACTTTGTGCACGTGAGATGCTTACTCGAGGATGGATCAGCTGATCTTATACGAGCACTGAACAATCGTCTGGTAGCTCTTTCATTTCATATCCGGGAATATTATTGGATTGATATGAAAAGGTTAAATGAAATTTACCGTTACAAGACAGAGGAGTACTCATATGATGCAGTTAATAAATTCAACATATATCCAGACCAGATTCCTCCTTGGTTAGTGGAATGGATGCCGAACAAAGGAGGCTACTTAATTGGTAACTTGCAACCAGCTCACATGGATTTCGGTTTTTCACTGGGAAACTTGTGGTCTGTGGTAAATAGTATGGCCACAGAGGAACAATCACATTCCATATTAGATCTTATTGAAGCCAAATGGTCGGATTTGGTAGCAGAGATGCCACTCAAGATTTGTTATCCGCCCTTGAAGGTCAGGAGTGGCAGATAATCACTGGAAGTGATCCCAAGAACACGTACTGAATCTAATTTTCCTCTGCTTATGTTTTCTGTAGTAATATTTTTCATGACGTGATTTTATTTTATTTTATTTATATTTTGCAGGCCTTGGTCCTACCATAATGGAGGCTCCTGGCCATCACTACTCTGGCAGGTTTGTTACAATTGCAAAGTTTGATGCACTTGAATCGCATCCCTATTTATTTATTTTTGATTGCAACTATTCGACAATGAAATGAATAGATATTGTTTGTGTACTGCGAGTTTTCTGATTTCTAGCTATCATACTTTTCACCTTAGCTCTTACCATAATCTGTCCTAATGAATCTTTTCATCTTCACATGCAAAACCCTTTCATAGCTTAGGTGGTTTCTTCACAATAAGCATCACATGTTTGAATTAACTCAACGTTCGAAGTTTTAACATAAAAAATGCCTATTGCAGCTCACAGCTGCATGCATAAAGATGAACAGACCCCATATTGCTGCAAAAACTGTTGAAATTGCTGAGAGGCGTATATCAAGAGACAAGTGGCCTGAATATTATGACACAAAAAGATCTCGTTTCATCGGAAAACAATCTCAACTGTTTCAGACATGGTCAATTGCAGGATACCTTGTGTCAAAGCTGCTGCTTGCAGACCCAAGTAAAGCAAACATACTGATAACTGCAGAGGATTCTGAACTTGCGAATGCTTTTATTACTGCTAATCCAAAAGGAAAGCGTGGGAGGAAAAATTTGAAGCAGACCTACATTGTATGAGTGTTTGATTGCAATTCATTTGGTTCTTTTTGTATCATAGGTTTATGTCCCTTTATTATTCATAATCTACTTCATTTTCTTCTGATTAGCATATCATTCATAGAAACAGTATGCAAAATATATAGGTTTGATTATGATGAAACTTCTTATAGTAGTAAATGTTGTATATGTAATTGAAACATGTTAATACTTGAGGACTGAGTAAGCATACGGAAGATACTGTTAATCTAGATGATGAGAATATTTTTTTTGGCTTTCGCATTCTGGTTCCATGAGAATAAGGCTATAATAATCCAGAGCAAGGCTATAATAATCCAGAGCTTGTGCCGAGAGGTTCTCTGGATTGCATCCTTAGCAGGATGAGAAACTTTTGTGCTACATTTCTAGAGGAAATACTTCCCCCAATTTCTAGATCATTTATTATCGTTTTTTGTAACTGTTTTAGTATTACCATTTGATGAAAACGTGCAGTGGCAGTATCCATAGAATTCAAGGATAGCCACTTGAGAATCTTATATTCTGAATTTGTAATAAAATAAAATTGAATTGGAGTGAGTTTTGGAATCCCAACCAAATTTAATTTATTGATTTGATATATTGGTTTGGAATTTCAAACCATGTCAAATATGTAGAAGATACTTTTTTCTAAACCGAATTGTTCATTAAATAATCAAATTGTTATATGATTTTTTATTAAAATAATTTAAACTTGTTTTTAACATTAGTATTTTTAGTTTTCTGTTCGATTTATTTGTCATTTTGTTTGGTCTCTTCTTTTGCTTGAAAAACTCTTCCTCAATAAGACTGGCTCATTATGAAAGTCTAATCCGTACTGTCGGAAGGAAACTCCACACTGAATCCAAGCACCGTTTTCATCTTCACCGTTGGAATCCATCCAACGGTCTCCCGCATGGAGCACGACATTCACCGAGAGCGATTCTAACTATCATTCGTATATAAGTGTGATTTTGCGTCACACCAAAGTTCAATCCATTACGTACTTGTATGTTACTTCTTTCAAACTTTACGGGTGAACACCGTTGAGATCTTATTTTGAAGTATTGTTAACAAAAAAACAACTTTAGAGGAACATGATATGCTTATGTAAACCTCTTGGACAACAAGTAATAAAATGTTAAAATCAAAGGTTGATACTGAAATCTAAATCCAAAGGTTTGGGGCTTGAAAATTGATATGATTTGGAGATGGTGACATATATGAGATCACATATTTGATAGTGATAACACAACAATGCCTTGAGGCTTGAATTGTCACTTTCAGTCACACATACACTTAAACGACCATGATTCGCGTATGCATCACTTTGTTCTTTTTTGCTAAGAATATGCTTATATCATATGATTTGTACTGCTTTAGCTTGCGAACTTGTCTGACCTATAACACAACCAGGTTGTTTGTTGTTAGTGTATCAGTTTTCTCGTGCTATTCTTGGAATCTAAATCAGAACTAACTACCGCGTGGAGATAAAATTGCAGTACAACTACAACGTTAAAAGCTGTTTTTTTGCAGTTGCCACTCATAGTCATATTTATACTACAATAAAATAGGCTTTTTCCATGATGCTGAGTGGTTTTTTCAGGGATGTTTATGGTTTATGAATTAAAATTGTTCAATTCAATTTTTGAAAACCATTTTTTTAAGCTTTAGCACTCTATCAAACTTGGTATTTTCTAAATGTCGTCATTTGCAGAGACTCGTTTCTACTCGAATCCAATTTAATAAAAATACAATTCACTGTTAAGGAGAATATTTAGATATAATTTTATAGGTGTTGTTCATATTTTTTTCAAATAAAAATATAATAAAGGGTTAAATATGTTTTTAGTCCCTACAAATACGAGACCTTGCACTTTTAGTCCCTACAAATATTTTCTTCAACTTCTGGTCCTCTAAAATTTTACGTTAGCATAAAACATCATTGCCGTTAGATTCCACTAACGTGCGGTGGCGTGGCTTGCCATGTGGCGTAAGTTATATGAATTAATTGAAAAAAGAATTTGTCAGCATGTCAACATTCTACCCCCTTTGTGAAAAAAGAAACTACTGTTAAAATTCCAAAAATTTTCACCCCCTTTGTAACCCTAGCACGAGCAAGCACTCTTCCTCTCATGGTGGTCCCCAACATTGTTGACGACAAGGAATCTTGGTGGTCCCTCGCGTTGTGCCTTCTTCTTCCTCGTGGTCCCAGGTAATAGCCTCATCTTTGTATTTTATAATTGATTCCTCATGTTTGTGAAATTACCCTTTGCCCTAATATACTATGGGTTTGTTAATCCTAAAACGATTTTGAATTACTAATTGTAAACCTAATCTGATAATTGTATATACAGGGGAAATGAGTGCATTCAAGGTTTTGTTTTATACCAAGGGTTGTTTTGTAAAAGAATCGGACATTAGGTATGAGGGTGGGGATGTATTTGGTTTTAATATGCAAGATGTAGATTACTGGTCATTTTTTAAAGCCACGGACTTAGTGAAAAGTATTCAACCCGAGTTTGATATGGATATTGTTAAGATGTGGTGGAAACATGAAAATGGTAATTTTGAAGAAGATTTAAAGAGATTTAAGGATGATGGAGATCTTTGTTGAAGTATTAGTGTTTGTGGTTGAGCATAAGTGTGATATTGAGATCTTACGTGAGCCTAAGCCTGAATCAGGAGATGCAACATTTATGGATATGGTTAAGGAGAAAGGGAAGGGTAAACCATGTGAGTCTAGTGATGATGAATCAAGTGAAGATGAGTCAATTAGGGATGTGCATTTTGATGATAGTGAAGAGGAGGGGATGAAGGGTTTTGATGAAGAACTTGAAGACATTCCTGTTGGTGATCCCGCTGAACATGAAAACCAAGTAGATCATGCTGCCTCACCTCTACCAGAAAAGAAACAGTTCATCACAGAAGAAATGGGGAAGCAACTTGTCATTGAAGATGAATATATGAGATGAGTTGGATGAGTGAAATTTGAGGATGGCAATGGTGATGAAAGGCCTTGTGTAATAAGGTACAATGAAGAAGATAAAATGAGTAAGGATTATGTATTCAAGGTAGAAATGAAATTTAGATCATTGAAACAATTTAAGGATGCCATACTTGAACACAATGTGCTAAATGGGAGGGATGTTAAGTTTGAGAAAAATGATTCAAATAGGGTTAGGGTGGTATGCAAAGATAAAAGAAATGTGATTACCTTTGTGTTGTGTAGTAGAGTCTTGACTTCCACAACTTTTAGGATAAAAACAACGTATGCAAAACACAAGTGTAGTGACGGTTCTTTAACAAAAGTGCAAAAGCAGTGGGTTGCCAAGGTGATTGTGGATGGGCTGAATAACAATACAAAGATGAGGCTAATGATGTAGTAAATGATGTGAGGCTTAGGTATACTCGAGATTCCAGTGCAGGCATTTAGGGCAAACAAATTGCAAGACAAATTATTGAAGGGACTCGACAAACAATTCACTTATTTGTGGTCTTATGGTCGAGTTGAGAAAGGCTTCAAAGTAATACATTCAAACTCAACACCACTACATTAGCTCCAGGTTTAAAACCAAGATTCCAGAGGTGTTACATTTGTTTTGATGGGACTAAGAAGGCAGTGACAAAGGCTTGTAGACCCTTTATTAGCTTAGATGGATGCCATTTGAAGCACAAATATGGTGATATCCTATTGATTGAAGTTGGTAGAGATCCAAATGATCAATATCTACCAATTACCTTTAGGATAGTTGAGAGTGAAACAAAGGACTCGTGAAGTTGGTTCATGAAGTTACTTGTTGAAGATATTGGAGATGGCAAATGGTGCTTCATATCTGACCAGCAAAAGGTAACAAAATTGCTATGTGAAAATATTTTTGTTTCTTTATTTATGTTGATATATATATATATATATATATACATAGGTTCATGTATTTTTTATGTGAGGATTGGTTCGGGTTTTGAAGAAGAATACCCGACTTATGCCTTGATTTTGTTTGAGACACTTGTATGCCAACTTCAAGAAGTTTGGTGGAGGTACATTATTTAGGGACTTAATGATGGAAACTGCAAAGGCTACTTATTTTGAGGCTCATGAAACTAGGATGCTCATGATCAAGGAGGCCAATCATGATGCTTATAAGCTGGTTAAAGCTATTCCTAAAAACAAAATGGTGTAAGCATGCTTTCCTTTCTTCTCAAAGTGTGATGTCTTAATGAACAATTTGAGTGAGTCCTTTAATGCAACTATTTACTCAAAGGACAAACCAATAATAATTATGCTTGAGTGGATTAGAAATTATTTAATGGGTAGGTTTGCAATACTTAGAGAAAAGTAGAAGGATATAAGGGCCAAATAATGTCAAAACCTTTGAAAAGACTTGATAGGAGATTGAGAAGAGTGCTAATGGACAACCATTTATCTTTGTAGATATTCATTTCAAGTAACCATGTCCTTTTCTTGATAGCTTTGTGGTTGATCTAGAAAATACACATGTAGTTGTAACTATTGGAATTAGTGGGCATACCATGTAGACATGCAGTTGCTGCCATACATAGGAAGACAAATGACCCTGTACACTATGTACATAAATGCTACCATAAGAGTTCATATGAAGAATGCTATAA